>JAOTRN010000002.1:4719688-4731220 GCA_028566695.1 Bagroides melapterus
ATAAGTTTTCAGCCTCGACTTAAACACTGAGACTGTGTCTGATTCTCGAACATTAACTGGAAGGCTGTTCCATAACTCTGGAGCTTTGTAAGAAAAACAATCATCTTGTGCAGGGCTCTAGCATGGTTACCATAGTGATGTGGTACATCAGTTGTCCGTACATCCACCTCTGGCTCCCCATGGTTTTTGACCAGAGCAGGGATCTTGGCAGTACATGCTGACATTAGTGGGGTGTCCTTCACACTGGACACTCATCTCATGTGTCGGTGAGAGGCCTCGGCAGGTATGATGTAAAGGCGGTGGAATGACGTGAGCAGGCAGTGACAGGCTGTGGCGTGGTGTGAGCAGGCCTTAGATTAGCCCTGTGTTCCTCCTCCATGCCACCCACACGGAAGACTGAACTACACAACCTCAAAGCCAGGTCTATTTATTGCTCTCAGGTCCCTGTGGTAGGTGATGGCATTAAACAGGTAATGTCCTTTGATTCCCCCACCAAAAAATGTTGTTAAGCTCCACACCATTAAAGTTTACCTCATCACACAAGGAGCAAAATTCCTCCACATATTCATCTACAGGCTGGTTACCTTGGCAAAGGCATAGAATCCTCACTGCTGGATCAATTGTTGGGTAGGTTATTCTGTAACATCTGTGGTTCAAGGATGAGCAGGATCCAAATGCAGGTAAAATATTTTAATGACTCAAAAACACACAAACAGTAACACACAAACGAAACAGCCACAACGGACAATAACTAACAACAGAACATAGCAAACAATGGGATTGAACTGGAGCACATGACAGAAATTCAATGGAACAAGACAATTAGACACAACAGGCAACAGGTGGTAAAGGGAAGCAAGGCAATGAAGAAAATTCAAAATAAAACAAATGGAGCACAAACATGAGCAATCATTTCTGATAGGTGGAATCACTAAGACCCCAGATAGCAAGGTTGGTCAGTGGCTTAAGTGGAACATGAGATGGGCTTTGCAGGGTTGTCCCTCAAGGATCACATCTGCAAGGAGAGATGGACCATTGGAACTGCGAGAAAGTATAGTGCTTCATCAAACTGAACAGTTCTTATTTGCTTCAGTAGACTCTGGCCCAGAATCTCTTCCACTTTTACGAAGGGCATGTATCTGTTTTTTTAATCCCTTTTGTGTTGTTTTCAAGGGAATTGCAGTGGGAGGCAATGTGGCCATCTACACTATACCATATCAAAAGCACTCAAAAGGATTTGCTGTGGGACATGGAGTTCTTACTGGGAGTAATCCAGTTTTTGCTTTCATTCCATTTAGGTTCTACATGAACAGGGGCATTGTGTGCTATAGTCTGTATGCTCAGCTACTCTTGAAGCTGTTTCATTTGTTCAGAAGACGGAGATGGACTAGCATCAGTTCAGATTCTAAGGAGCCCCTAATGAGGTGTTCTAGTCTAGCTTGATTCACTCCTGAAGGTGATGTACCACCTCTCTGCATAACATTTCAAATGGATCTCTGTGGTCTCTGCAAGAAATCTGAAATCTTTTCACCAGGCTATTGGTGTAAATTCCTGAAAGCATAATAAAAGTCCTCACCAGATTTAGAAAATAGATTTTCCAATGCCTACAGTCAATCAAATGGTCTTGCCTCTAGATTATTCAACCTCACTGCCCAAATAAGGCCTAAGGGAGGGAATTTTAAGCTATGATTCTGAAATGTTTCTCTTTGACTGAAAAGCTACTTTGTTCTAATAGGGCTTGGTCAAGCCAGTTTTCAAAGTTCTCCTCACCTGGAGTTGTAGAATTTGTCCCTGAAAAAGCTCTCAATCGCTTAACTGTGTCAAACGTGTTAACTGTGTTACTATCTCTGGATGCTTTCATAGTTTTCTTAAAAAGATCTTATATTGCCTGAATAATACTTTCAGGAGAACTACCTAAAACAGGTCCCTGAGAGAAAAGGTCTATAACATCATCCATTGCCTCTCAATAGTCTACTAATTTATCAGAAAATTACTCAGGAGGGCTCACCAACGACGTTAGCAATATAGTTCCCTTTCGAGGGACGGTATGGGAATGCTTCTGCTAGGAAGCCGTGTCTGAAACTATGTGTACACACAAACCAATTTAACTTAATGTGGGTGATGATGAGCAGTTCACCACTGAGTTGCTTTCTAATTCAGCCAGTGGTGCTCACACTGTTGGAGGCAAAAAAATGTGCTTTGTCACTAAACTGTTTGTCTGTCTGTAATTCCAGCCAAGCGCCTAACTCTAATTCCACCGCTTTGGCTCCAAGAGCTCGTTTTGCGATTTCCCCGACCTGATCGGGGAATTACTATCGTTTGCATTGGAACACACCAAAGCAATGTCTAGCTTAAAATAATCTGGATTCCAATTGCTGCTGAGCTACTTTGAGAGACAAACTAATATCACACTCAAGCACACAAAATACAGGGCTGTGGCCAACTGGTATCAGGTGGGCTAAAGCAACAGGTTTTCACAATCACAAACTACCAGTGCACACAATCACACTCACTCGATACCCAGTGAGATTACTGTTGGTGATCAGCACGGCACAACACAGCACACAGTGATGAGAAAACACATCCACTGGAAAAGAGCGGGAAAGTCAGCCTCCCTGTGTTTTAGGCATACAGCTTCTGACAACACGGGCGAAAACTTAACGGAACTGGCGTGGACACCACACCATATAGAAGCCACGAGATGTTACTAATGAAAACCTGCTGGATAATACAGCCGTCTGCCACGCCAAAGCAGAGCCGATAACCATACGAACAGTATAAAAAAACACAAGGGTGATGCTGACAGTTCGGGAACAAGGGAATGCTGAGGGTAGGCAGTCTTACAGGTAGATACGGAATAATGAAACAACGGGAAGACAAACCATGGTGTAATTAGCCAAACTGCTAACAACCATTCGCCTTAATTGAACACCAATATCAGAAAGAATGCAGGCACATGAGAATGACGCACACCTGACTAACATAAACCAGCCCCTTATACACACATGTGGCCGCTAATAGGCTACCATGACATCACTACTGGGAGGGTCTAACTACCCTGCCACATTAACATACTTAACATACATGTCTAGTTAGGCTTTTTGTACAGATTATATCTTAATAGAAAATATGCTTTCTTTAAGTAAATAAGTATGGCTGTTTGAGTGCATATGCAATGTACAGTTCAAATGGTTTTGTTCAAATGGTATCTGCAATATTTACATTCCAACATATTCAGGAAGATTAGCACTCTTAGTAAAGACTATAAGTACGCAGCACCTATCCAAATGGACTGTGTAGCCTATCAACTTGTTATATCCACTAACAAATGGAAGTCTACTTAGCATCTTTGTGTGCATGCACTAAGAGAACAGCAAATTCCTAGGCCTTGTTTTTGGGGTGTTCCTATTCTGTAAGAATTGGAATCGGAGTGGGAACCTGGAGCTAAAGTGTGTAAATAAGGCGAAGAGTAGGTGGAATAATCCAACCTAAAACGAAGAATAGGTGGCAGTAATACTCTAAGGGAGTGTGCGGCTATTTAACTGGATGAAGAAGAAGAAAAGGGATTAGTATTGACAAATAAGTATTGACAAAAAATGTACTGACATAAATTTGGCTGAAGTGTGCACACTAAAAAATATCTCAAAGAAAACCTTTGCTCTCAAAACACCTTCAGTTGTTCATGACATGGATTCCACAAGATTTTTCCTTCTAGATTCCATATTAACATGTACCACACAGGTCATGCAAATTTTGACAGTTCCTCTTTCATGCTACAAATTTTCCATTCTAACACATCCTAAACGTGTATAACATCCTTTCAGTATCAGTATAGTGGTCTTATTAAAGTGCTCTGTGAAAGTATATTTTTATGCTGGAAGTGGGCTCTTAATTTGAGTGAAGGGAAATTAAACTGTATGACAGTTGCATGTCTCCAACATTGTGACAACAGTTTGGAGAAGGTCAATATATGGGTTTAATTGTGAGATGTCCACATAGGGTATATAGTTTAATCTTAGTTGACTGACACTGAGATTACCTCATTGGTCTGACCATCATCACTGCAACCACGAAATACATGATTCCATTTATATTGCAGCCACAGGTTAGATCATGTTAAGACATGTTTATTCTATATATGTTTGGCACCAGTTGTTCTCTGTGTGTATTTTAATCCTAGGAACAAATAGAAACAATGTATGTTACAGTTTTCCTCATTCAAATCTGAGCCACACAATGATGACATGCAAGTATTAGAGGCAAATAGCTAGAGAGATGTTATACTTTGAAAGTGAATTTTGAAGAGGCCTTGGTCTTAACAAAACATGTAATGTAAGACAAAGTACAAATAATGGTGTTTTTTTTAAAGCAGTAGATGTCACAAACTTTGAAAGTTTGCAAGCAATTTTTATATTGTTTAATCAGAAAAATAACGTAAAAAATACCAATATTTATATGTCTTTGTTCAGTACAACATTGAATTGATATCTTGAGCTATATCCTAGGATTTAACAAAATGTTTAGTTTAAAATAAAATACAGTGTGGTTAACTTGTTTCCGCAACTTGTGTAGTTTATTTAAAAATGACGTTTCTACCTGTAGTGTCTTCCCTAATGAAAAGAGATGCAGAACATGAGTGTTATCGGGGTATTTATTCGCAGTGGACTTGTAGGCAACTGTCTTACCACATAACCTCGCCACACAAATAAAGTGTAGTCTGAAACCACGTCCGTGTGTCCACTTCGTTCTCGCGCAACAAGTTTTTAATTTGACGCTACCATTGTTTTCAGAGAACAAACAAACAAACAAACAAATAATTGCTGTCTTCCCTCTTCAAAGTATTTGATAATATTTACACTACAACTGCCAAGCAGAAATGAGTGGAATGAGAACAAGATAAAAAAAATAATAAGAAATGTTTTAGCCTTGTTCTTTATGTTCTTGTTCTTTATGTTTATCTATATAAATAAAATATTTTTTTTATAAATATTTTAACGGCAATATTTTACAATATTTTAAATAGAACAAACTCGGCAATCTTGTAAGGTTACCTATATTTTGTATTTATTTTGAAGAATATTTTGGAGGATTTTTTTTATTACAGGAAGTTGACGAACACAGACGCGGAAGTAGAAATTTAGCGCCAACCGATGAAAAATGGATGCACGGAGACTAAAAACAAAAGTAATAGCCGGTTTTAAGATGCGAGGCTTAATGCTGCGACCGTATGTTTCCATTTTAATCAATAATATAATAATATGTGCAAGGTCAGGCAGTTAATTGAAGCTAATTTAGAAACGCTCGATATAGAGCTAAATTACTTTAAAGTCTTGTGCAATGCTAAGCACGTAGCAGGCTGACTGAATAATGTATAAGTTAAGTATCCGCTATCCACTGTCTTGTATATTAAAATATATTACGCTTCTATTAAAGTATACGTAGAAATATATTTGTTTTAGCGATCTACTGCATTTATTAATTGTCATGTTTATTACACCGCAACGCATGAACTGCAGTCATAATTGAGGTTCTCTGCTAAATAGTCGAGCCTAAATTTTATAATAAATAAATAAATTCGTAAAACATTGCACACTAGCCATTAAATGGATAATCTGATATTCTTTACAGTGAAGCCAGCAAATATCTGGTTGAGGTGTTGGAGGCTGTTAGTGAAGTGGAACTGGAAGATGTAATTGAGCGGATTCTGGACGGAGTCGAAAAACAACCCTGTAATAACCCGCGCAAAGTATTCACAACTGCAATTTATGAATGAATAAACTAATAACACCTCCTGTCCTTATCCATTTGACAGTGTCCTCTAGCATGATTGAGCTCTCGGTAGCTGAGACTGCTGTGCAGGATTGCAGTCAGTCTTGTGATGAAACAATGTAAGAATTAAGTTGTCATCTGTTGCATTTTTATCCCAAGCCCTGAGTACATTAACCAAAACAGTGGTCTTTTGTTTCTAGAGACAACGTTTTTAACATCATTGGAGCGTTTGATGTGCCTAGACTTGTATACAGTACAGAAAGGAAGAAATTTGTCCCGTAAGCAAGTACTTAATGTTTTTTCCATACTGATTTTCTTTTTAAACTATTTATTTTGTTATTGTTCAGTAGTTACTCAAAGGCATCAATGTATTGTTAATACAATCTGTTTTTACCACAATAAGAAGTTAATTATGGAAAAGTATGCATCATACTTTCTGATTTTGTTTTTTTTTTTCCTCCCACAGTATTAGTATGACCAGCCATTCAGTCCCTAGTGTGTGTGGCCAAGCTAGAGATAAGGCTGAACTCTTTAGGGAACGCTATACCATCCTACATCAGGTAAGTTTCTTTTTTTATTCCTAAGGTAATTGTGTGATCAACTGAAATTGATGTCTTATTTACATGTCTCAATTAGCTTTATTATTTAAAATTTTCTGTTTACCGCAAATGTGTAAAGGGAGAAAGTCACACTTAGAAATTTCTTTCCAATTTCACTCAAATACAACAATACTGTCAGATTTACTGCTACATTGAGATATATGTTAGAGAGCTAACAAGGATTTAGACATGATTAGGTGCATTGACTTCATTTAGTACTGCATCTGTTAAACTCCTTATAGGATGTAATCTTTGCAGGCAGATAGCAAAGATAAGGTTATGAAATAGACTGATTCATGGAACCAGAACATTTTTTGCATCTGTAGTATTCCAGTCATTTTAATTATGAATTGCCTTGGTTGCAAAGCTTAGTTATGTTCATATGTAAGGTGCAAAGGTATTGAGAAATGAAAGTCAGTAAACAAATTCACATTGTAAGCTTCTTAGAATGTGATAGCATGTCAATAATTGTTCTTGAATTCAGTAATTTGCATTGGTTAAATTGCTGCTCAATAAAAATTGTGCATGTTAGCAAGGCAAATGTAACATTATTGTCCATACACAATATTATGTTGCCAATATATACAGTGAAATTTATTGCTGAATATATTACCACATCTGCCAACTGGTTTATATCATAACGATTCTATCAAAACGAACTGTTATTTTATTGTGTTTTACTGTGCGTTGCTGAGGAATCGCATCAAAATGCACCATCCAGCTGATTTTTTATGATAATCACATTTTCTGACTGCAAAGCTTTCTTGTAAAGCTCTCCTTAAACCTGACATAGTGGAAAGGCTTGTTTTTCTGTCTTTTTTAAGCTAATGGTTCTGTAAGATTCAATTGTTAATATTTTAATATTGAAAATTATGATCAAGGAAAAATCAATATTGCACAAGCCTAGTTGGTACAATTTCAACAACCATTTTTCACCATGGTTCTATCATTAAATATTTTTTTCTGAATATAATTCTTTTTTTTTTTTTTTTTACATTTGTGGCCAAGTCCTCTTTTTCTGTTTCTAATGTCTAGAGGATACATAGACATGAACTTTTTACTCCACCTGTAATTGGTTTGGCTGCAGATGAGGGGAGAAATAAATTCCAGGTAAAGTAGCAACACTGACTGTTTAATATTTGGTAACCTGCACTAGAAGATGTACTTTTTATTCACTACAGTGTAAATGGTTTCCTTTGTAGTTAAAGACAGTGGAGGCTCTTTTAGGAAGCACTGCAAAACTGGGAGAAGTTATTGTCCTGGGCATGATCACACAGCTTAAAGAGGTATGTGTTGTCAAGTATATGTTGATGTCTCTAGAAACAAAAAACTGTGCATTATTTCAAATCTTTAGATCTTTAAAATTCTTAAAAGAGTAAAGAATAATCAAAATCAAATTCTTTCTTTCAGGGCAAGTTTTTTCTTGAAGACCTAACTGGCTCTGTGCAGTTGAACCTTTCCATGGCAATATCCTTTTACTGCTATTCATGGTTTAGGTCATTAAGCTTAATTGGTTTACCAGTAGTCATAGTGACTGGTCTGACCAATTCCATGAAAATATCAGTGTTTAGGTTTATGATTTGCAAAGTTTTGAAGAAGGAAGGCCATTATTACTGAGTATCTTGTGATAATTTTTGATGTTTTCTGTGTGATTGGGTATTTCAGATCTAGACACCTCCTTGCCTATGTAAATCAGCTGGTTGACCAGCAGTAGCGATCAATTACAGATCTTCACATACATGCTCTCTTCATCCAAAACCATCTTAAAATTAAGCCATTGGGCCCTTGAGCAAGGCCCTTAACTCTCAGTTGCTCAGTTCTATAAAATGAGATAAAATGTATGTCACTCTGGATAAGGGTGTGTGTCAAATACCATAAATGTAAATATGTACTTGTATGTAACTGGAACCAAAAACTTCTTAACTTTGTTTATCACCAGTTCCACAGTGGGCTGTACACAGAGTCTTGCTTTGTCTTAGCTGAAGGTAATGACTGTCTTGTCAACACACTCCGCACACTGTGATTGAGTCATATTTAGCTAGTTCTATGGTCCAAGTATTATTTTACTGTTCTCATGCTTACAGAGAACTAAACAATAAGGGAATGTTTTACAACTGGAATTGTTTACTGTTTATGTCATGTGATGGTTCCAACAGGGTGGTATGAAGACTCAGTCTTCCATGTCAGTGCCTTTGGGTTTCCACCAATTGAGCCCTCCTCCACTACCAGGTGAACAAATAACCATCAGCATAATGTCCTGTACATGCAAACTAGGACTGCAGTAATTGGTTAGCATAAGCAAAAATGTCATTTCTGACAGATGATATGTAATCATGTAATTGTGCAGATACCTGATTAAGACAGTGTTAATACAGCAAAACCTAAACATTGATAGTTACTGTACATGCTGCTAAAAAATCATGGTATAATGCTGCATACAAAAATTGGAAAAACATTTTATAACACAATAATTAAAACATTTTAAGCATCCAAAAGATCCTACTAAGTGAGTGATGCACGGTTGACAGGTTTAGAGAGAAATATTCATTATCAGTTTCATTAAGTTCCTTACTTGCTTTCTAAATATCTATGGTTTTTGTAATGGAATAATCACTAGAGTCGCCCTAGACAAGAAATTCAGCAGAATAAAAAGATATTTTTAGAATGTTAAATGTTTGTGTTCACATTATTTAATTAAAATAAATCAATGTGAAATTATATTTGTTTTAGCCATTCTTTTTTATAATACACATTTTTGCAAGTTAATTGATTGTTGAAACAAAAACAAATATTTGAATAAATTGACAAAGACTTTATTCTCAGATAATAGAAACCTTTCTATTTCAGGGAATATTATGGGAATATGAATTTCTTTGGGGGTCCATCTACCATTGCGGTGAAAGCCTCCACCAAGCTGAAGCAGCTTGAAGAAGAGAATGTGGATGCCATGTTTGTTATCATTTCCGACTTGTGGCTAGACAGTGTGGAGGTCCTGGAGAAGATCCAGACAATGTTTTCAGGTTTAATGCGTTTAATGTGTTCAAGGCAAAACATTTCTAATATTTTTTTTCTGAAAATGCTTTGTATAATAATGTTTCTAGATTGGATGAATTTGATGTTTTCATTTAATATTAATCTAAAGATCTTTTGAGCCTGTTATAGGCTATTCAGCAATACCTCCAACCTGCTTCATTTTCTGTGGGAACTTCTCCTCTGCCCCATATGGCAAAAATCAGATCAAATCCCTTAAAGGTGAGAAGCTTTGAGGCGTAAGAACTCACCTTTTTTTTTTTTTTTTTTACTCTGAATTGTCTTTACTTAATTATTTATTTTTGCTTGGTGTAATTAATATAGACTTTTTGTTTTAGAGTCTTTGAAAGCACTGGCTGATTTAATTTGTGAACATCCCAGCATCCACCACAGGTAAGACACTTTTTGGTAACTCATTAGCTGCCATCTACATATCGTCTGACTCATTTGTGTGTTATTACTGTGTTATATTTTATGTGCATCTTAGGACTGACTTGTTCTATGTATTTCACCCTACACATTTATCTACCATATTTACAGATTTCATATCCTCATTAAAATATATATTAGAAAAGATAAAAACACAATGTTGTCTTTGAAAATAAATATGCATTACTATCTGCTTTTACTGAAATTTCTGGAGCACATAGTAAACAATAAAAATAAAAAATAATAAATTCCAGCAATAACAGTTGTTCAGTGGAGGCACACTGAAATATGTAAAACTGATATTAATACCAGCCCCTAAACAGTGCACATATTGTGCACATTTTGATTCTGGCACGTTTTTTAATTTCCAAAGCAAATTTCCTCAAAATATGCAAAATTACATTGAGAATATTGTTGGACAGCAATTTCCAGGTCATGCCACAGGTTTTAAAATTTTTAAAAGTATACACTTTTGTATGTAACTTTGTATACTGAACTGTTAATTTTATTTATTTAATGTTTTTTTGTACTTCATTTCTGTCTGACAACAAATTCAGCTCTATCCATGTTGCCTGTGTTGGCAACAGGCTTTCCAGTTCCTCAAGCAACCCCAAAGCATGATACTACCACCACTAACATTGATCACAGTCATGAGGTTACCTGGATGTTAGACTGTGTTTTGTTTGTGCCAAACATTATGCTTTGGATTTAATGTCTGTACAGGTTATCCTATTTCAACAGTGAGCTCTTTAACACCTATGGTGTTGTAGCTGGACCCTTACACTTGCACTAACAATTACCCTACTTACCTAAGTATTCAGTTTGGTTTTTCTGGGTTGTTGCATGTATTATACGCAGAGTATCACTATTACTTTACCACTGTGGCACCCAAATATTCCCCTGGGGTTAAAAATGCGCCTTTTTTATGTCTGTGTTTGTGTCTGTGAATGAATTAATCTGTTAACCTTCACCTTGACAATTATGTGCTTATTCATTAGAAAAATTTTACAACCTTTTTTGTATGGTTACATGGATACATTGTGTGGTTATTTATGTGATGTACTCAAATTTATTCTGCCTCTACAGTAGTCGCTTTGTGTTTGTTCCTGGCCCTGAGGACCCTGGACCCAGCACCATCTTGCCCAGGCAAGGGGTTTCACTCCTAACATGCTGTTATTAAAAATTCAGATGGCAACCTGAAGTATAGCTCCAAGAAAATGAACGAGCTGGCTAAATTGTGTCCTGTATTTTCATTTCAAGGCCTCCCTTAGCTGAACATATCACTGAAGAGTTTAGACAGCGAGTCCCTTTCTCTGTCTTCACCACAAACCCATGCAGGTACACATGCAGGTATTTTTTATTTTAGGATAGAATCTTTATCTAGATTTCCAGGAGAGCTAAGTCATAGCTCCTTTTCCTGTTTCAGGATACAGTACTGCAGTCAGGAGATAGTGGTCATCCGAGAAGACCTGGTCAACAAGATGTGTAGGAACTGTTTGAGACTCCCCAGCCACAGCCTCGACATCCCAAACCATGTGAGTCTGTTCTGTTATGTATGTCAGAATCTACAGGGTGGGCCATTTATATGGATACACCTTAATAAAATGGGAATGGTTGGTGATATTAATGTCCTGTTTGTGGCACATTAGTATATGTGAGGGGGCAAACTTTTCAAGATGGGTGGTGACCATGGTGGCCATTTTGA
>JAOTRN010000002.1:4838071-4853201 GCA_028566695.1 Bagroides melapterus
TTACAGTGCTGTAGTGCTATAAATGTTTATTCCCTTAGAATTTCTCTCTCTCTCTCTTTCTCTCTCTCACTCTCTCTCTCACTCACTCACTCACCAAACAGAAAACAAAGTGTCATATCAAACACTTCTAAAACATGCCCCATCTCTCTACAGAATGATGTTCTTAAATAACAGTACATGAATGTCTTCATGTTCTGTACATCTGGGAGCTCTAACTAAAGTAACAGTAAGATGTATTTATTTAAATGACTTTTTAGGGGTCTGATCTTTAGGCTGATAAGTGTCAGAAAAGAGGTTTATCAGATATCTTAATTAGCTGGTTAACATATTAATAAATATTAGTGTAATAGTACGGAACAATAGCTTTATTTCATTCCTATAAGGATACTCTGGCTATTTTATACTTCTATTTAGTCTATACAGATCTAATCCTGTTGTCTTTTGCCCTTTCGTGTTTATACAATGAATTACAGGGAGCAAACTGACACAAAAGAGAGCTAAGTGATGCGGAAAAGTGAAGCTGGTTTCATTAAGCGAGTAAACAAAGCAAATGGCAAAAAAACCCAAAAGTATATTTAGTGTTATTTCAGACTTGGCACCTAATGCTCCCTAAGGTACAGATGTTTGTCATTTCTTTTCTTAGTCTTGCAGTAATGGGACTGTCAGTAAACGGACTGATTAAACCCATGGAAAAATGTGATTTTATTGTATGCAAATAAGTCAAAGAAAACAACTGGCCAAATGTATTCAGTTCCTCAGTTTACACAGAATTTTTATGGGAAATTTTCTGTCTGTTAATGTTGGAGAAGTAAACAATAAGCAATATCAGTAATGAATTTATTAATTTACTTTATTATTCAGTAATTTAACTTTTTTCTTTAAGATTTTCCTTCTCTCATTTTGGAGATTTAGCTTCGCTAGCTAGTTTCAGCGGGTGAGACCTGTGGTGGTTACTAATCACATCATTTGATTCATTTCTATTCAGAGATGAAGCAGCCCTAATTCTGGTTCAACTCTGTCTTCACCAGGACAGACCTGTAAAATGTCTGCTTAACTGCTGATTCGGCAACAATCCATCCCTCTGTCCTTGCTTATGAACGAGACCCAGAGATACTTAAACACTGGTGTTCTGTTTTTTTGAGGCAGCATCTCATTCCCAACCTGAAGGGCAACAACTCGCCTTTTCTGGCTGAGAACCATGGCTTCAGATTTGGATGTGCCTACTCCTTATCCCCACCACTTCAAACTCTGCTGCAAAGTTGCTGCTCAGAGGAGTCTATAGGACCACATCATTGGCAAATAAAGATTCTGACATGCCCATACCAGAATACCTCATGCACTCTACTTGAAAAGCACCTTTTCCACAAAACGTAGAATTTTTGGGCAAACTCCTACGATACTTAAATGATTCTTTGAAAATGATCTCTTGATACACTCTGGGTAACTTTTCAGTTGTCCTCTTATGTCTTCACTATACTCTACTGATGTAAAACATATGATGCATATCTGTGCTGAAGTTATATTACTAAATATACAAAATGGATATATAAATTTGATGAACCTTGAAAAGCAACATGATGTCAGAGGCACCTGCCGTTGTTGTATACTGATACTTTGCACTAACTCCATCTGCCACCTCCTTGTCTTATTTCACTGCTGTTAAACACCCATTTCCTATACTCTTCTATTCCCAGCTTCCAGCCAGTAAGGATGCTTTCAGGAAGACGTGGAATCCAAAATACACACTCCGCAGTCACTTTGATGGAGTGCGTGCTCTGGCTTTCCATCCTGTAGAGCCTGTGTTGGTCACCGTCTCGGAAGATCACACCCTTAAACTGTGGAACCTCCAGAAGACAGTTCCTGCCAAAAAGCAAGTGATTTTCTTAGCAGGTCATGGGGTGATGGTTATAAATGATTTTAATTTACTAGATGATGGCTAGTTGTTAAAATAGTGTAGTGTAAGTTCAAATCTGTGCTGTGTACTAAACAATTCTTTTCTTTTTTCTTTGTAGAAGTGCCTCATTTGATGTGGAGCCCATATACACTTTTAGAGCACATGTGTAAGTGTTTGTTGTTTTTTTTTTTTTTTTTTTTTTTAAATAACATTACCTTGGTGAATTTTTCTTTAAGCCAACCACCAACAAAACTCATTCTCATTGTGCTCATTTAAGTGGGATGTAAAAAGTTTAGATGGGATGTAAAAAGTCACTAGATGTTTGCTGATATTTATTTTCCATTTATGGCGCTTCACAGTGGGCCTGTGCTGTCATTGGCTATTACTGCAAATGGGGAGCAGTGCTTCAGCGGTGGTATTGACTCAACGATACAGTGGTGGAATATTCCGAGCTCTAACATAGATCCTTATGACACATATGGTGAGGCTGCTTGTATCTGTTGCTTTTTTCTCATGCAACATTTGGCTCTCTTCATTTTTATTTTTAATTTTTTGTAAAATATCTTGTATGATATTGTATTTTGTCGCACAGAATTGTTGTTGGTGATGACACTATATGGCCAAAAGTATGTATATCTGGCAATAACCTAAACAAGTTGGGCACACAGAAGTGTCTATGATGTCTTTGCATGCTGTAGCATCAGGATTGTCCATACAACCAGTTTTTCCAACATACCTAAGGAACCAAACCTGTCTATGACCATGGTTTGCCAAGGCTGGTGTGGAAGAAACCATCTGATCTGCACAGAGCGAGCGTTCCAAAATATAACATAAAGCCTTCAGAGAACAGTAATGGATATTATAGCAGCCAAGGACATATTATAGATTGGGATGTTCAGCATATTTTTTGGCCTTATAGTATTATTGCATGTGGTGCATCATAGTGCATGTTGTTCATTAAAAAGGTCTGTACAGGTTAGGATCTCTAAAGCCTCCTGTATTTCTCAGATCCCAGTGTTTTGGCTGGCTCTTTACTGGGCCACACTGATGCAGTTTGGGGACTTGCTTACAGCGGAATTAAGAATCGGCTGCTATCCTGTTCAGCCGATGGAACCATCAAGTTGTGGAACCCTCAGGAGAAGATTCCTTGCCTCTACACCTTCAACTCAGAGAGAGGTGAGTGTGAGACCATATACTGATCCCTCAGTAGTGTAGGTATCTCTCCAGTTCAGAACTCTGAATGAAGTAAGTTTATATTCAATCCAAGAAAATATAATTGTTTATTAATATAACAAACATTTACAAATGGCAAACATTTCTATGATAAAAACAAAGATTATCTTGGTCATTACCTGCTATCTAAAATGGTTAATTTAATTATCGTATTAAGTAGATGGAATATGAAGGAAAACAAGCTTATGACTAGAGTTGTTTTTGTCTTGCAGAGCATGGCATTCCCACATCTGTTGATTTCAATGGTTGTGATCCAGCATATATGGTGGCCTCCTACAACACGGGTAAAGTCATCATCTATGATTTGGAGACCTCACAGTCGATCATGGAGTGCTCAGCACAGAAGGAGAGCAGTAAGAACATCCATTCCACCTCTATCAAAGAATGTTGTGTGTTTGTGTAAGTGTGTGGGGTGGAAATATCTTTTCACAAGGCAGATTGGTTTGAGCTGCCAGGAAGGATACAATAATTTATATCTCTTTAACTGTAGTGAGCAGAAAAGCTTTTTTGCATGCCCTGGATGGGCACAGGCTCATTGAAACTGGACAGCTGACAATTACTTAATTATAGAAAGATTAATAAATAAATAAAATGTAGAATTCAACTGTCCAGATTTGGGATGGACAGACAGACAGAGACGCAGAAAGACAGACAGAGAGACAAGCTCCAAGATTAGGATTAGGGCAACAGTGAGCTACTGGACAGTCTTGGGCACCAATACATAGCATCCCAGAGGTTCATAATTGGATTCAGGCCTGTCAATGGCATCAGTGTCTTTTAACATCCAAGCAACAAACTGGCCAAACAAGAGGCTATAAATTGTCATCTTAACAAACTTTAAAAATGCTGGAATATCCTAGGTGGAGATTTCTGTGTGGTCATCATGCAGAGGATCATGTTTGGTGAAATCCAAACAGCATTATCTCAGTCGTCTCAGTCCAACTGTCAAGCATGTTTGTAGAGCAGTTTTGTGGCCACAGGACCTGGTAAACTTGTAGATTTTTAGAGAATGATAAACATTTATACCAGAATATTCTTGACACAAATGTGATGCCATCTGTCATCAGCTTAGAGTGGGCCAGAACTGGGCCATGCAACAGGACTGAGATACCAACAAATGACCATCTTAATGGATAGGATGGGAAGAAAAAAAATGTTGAAATTGCCAAGTCAAAGACCAGACCCAAACCACACTGAGAAATGAATGCCTTCATGCACCAATCGTTTATTTGGCCACATATAATATTCTTTCTATCTCTTTCTGAAGGGTTTGTTTGGATTTTTCAGTTTAATGATGGCTTACTTAACTAAACGCATAGTGACAGTAAACAGAAGCAGACGCCAAATGCAAATGCCACAGTTGAAATCAACTCTAGATATTTAATCTGCTTGCTTATAAGTGGCATAATGAGTAAATAACATGCCTAGCCAAGTAACAGCTGAGCAAACAATTGGCAAATACCTTTTGGTCTCTTGCAAGCTGGGGACCACATTTAAATGTACATATAAATGTTATGTAATGGAATATAAATGTGCAGACACGGAGTTTGAGTTATTCATTATATAGCTGTGTGTGTGTGTTTTCTTTTCCTTCAGCACTGCCTTTTGGCAACCACATTAATAAAGTTGTGAGTCACCCCACACTGCCAGTCACAATCACAGCTCATGAAGACAGACACATCAAATTCTATGACAATAAATCAGGTAAGAGCTTTCTTGATGGATATACTGTTACATACTGTATATTAGTGTATCAAGAGTACTTTAAGAGTAATTTGTCAGAACAGTAAATTGCACTTGGTGTGTTTGGAAATGCATTTTAGAAATTTTGTTTCTGTATCTCTGTGATGGACAAAATAAATATTTATAATTATTATGCGGCTTTTGCTTTTTTAATGTAGGTAAAGTTATCCATGCAATGGTGGCTCACTTGGATGCTGTCACCAGTCTGGCAGTGGATCCTAATGGCATCTACTTGATGTCAGGAAGTAAGTGCCATGGTTTTGGTGGATATTACAAGTCTGTCTAGTCTTTTGTCGTCATGGAGGTTTATGTATCTGGTTGTCATGTTTAGTTTAGTTGCAGATTCTGTAAGTATGGCTGACTTACTGTACTGGCTGACTGTGAAGCCTGCTTCAATTGCCACTGACATTAATGAGAGCACCTTGAAACATATGAAAATGTGGATAATAACTTTATAATCCTGCACAGGTCATGACTGTTCAATTCGGCTGTGGAACCTGGACAGCAAGACATGCGTACAGGAAGTCACCTCTCACCGGAAGAAGTCAGATGAGTCCATATACGACGTTGCCTTCCACCCTTCTAAGGCATTCATAGGGAGTGCCGGGGCAGATGCCCTGGCCAAAGTATTCGTATAAATCCTAATTCACAAAATTCACTGCAAACTCGCCCTCACAATCAGACAGCGAGAGAAAGATCTTACTGCTTCACTGCCGTTGTGACAAGCATAGCACTAGCTGCTAATGTTGAATCAGCCTCTGAGAGCACCTGCGTGAACATGCCAGGGCGGTGGACTGTTGGTTTAGTGAAGCCTTGGTGAAGTGCCCACTTAGTTTTAAATCCCCCCCCCCCCAACCTCCCAACCTCCCAACCTAGGAAAAAAAAAAATGGTTTACTGTACCTAACTGTAAGTCAGAGCTGGAGTTACATCAGTGTTTGTCTTCATTTTATTTTTGATTGGGTATAAAATGAGGTAAAGAGATAATGACATTGTATTTTAGGTATGTTTCAGTGACCATGGATTGGTATAAAGTTTATTAAAAGGTCATCAGCGACCACAACAAGGGCAAAGATGCCACACCACAGGAATTAGTCCCTCATACCGCATTAGGTGCATGAGTTGCCCTCTTGACCGTAATGTAGCGTTATATTTAAATTAGGAAAGAAAAATATTGATTCAGCTCAATTGCTTCACCTTTGCAGTAGCTTCGACAATTTTGTGTAAAAAATGAGTATAGTTTTTATAATCCTTTTTTATATAATTGAAGACTCTGGTAGCAGATGACATTTAAAAAAAAACAAACAAACAAAAAAAACGTTTTCCCCATTCAAACCCTCCATCTCAATCCACCTTACATCACAGGAAGGACTTTCTACACATCTTGCTCTTCCTAGTGTTATTAACTTTATTTTACTGAATCGTGGAACTACCGTAGAAGCACATGTCCTCAGAGCTCTTTAGATATCTACATGTAAACAGCAGCATCCTATCACTATGTGATGGTTTTGTACATCTTAATGTAACTGAGTTTATTTATCACAGGTTAGACAACTGAACGCTTATTTATTTTACTGTTTTGGGTTAGTCTTAGCCTCTTTTGTAAAAATTGAGAATAATTGTAAGATTTGGATTTTAAGATAAAAAAAAAAGAGCAAGGCAAAATAAATGTTTTGCTCTTTTTTAAAATGCTGTTTCATCCTTGGCTGAAGATGAAGTTTAAATTTATCTTTATTACATTTTATAAGTTAAGGGATCTGGACACCTAGCATTGGGAGAAAACAGAGTTGTTATTCTGCCCCTACCATTAATCTTATAAGCCAGTTTTATTTTTAAACCATTTTTTTTTTGTAACTAAAGACATTTTGTTTGTGTAATGCATGGTTAATACAATAAAGTATTTTTTCTAGTCTTCCCAAAAAGGTTCTGATCAGTTTGAAGAGTTTTCATGAGGTGTTTTTTTTTTTTTTTTTTTAAGGGTTTTTGATTTACAAATTATGAATTAGCAGATTTTAAAGACTGTACCACAGCAAAATTGACCTGTTGAAAAGTCATGTATATAAAATGTCTATAATAAATATTAAATGGTGTACCTGTATATTGAACCTGTTCCAGCTCTCACTAATTTATGCCTCCTTTTTTTATAGTGATAAATAACCAGCAGTATACTAAGTGATTCTCATACTATTGTTTTAGATTAAAACAAAAGGCCTTGAATGATTTTGAAGCACACCGCTTGAAAGAGGAATCAGTCTCTGAATTCATTTGCCACACTTTTAAACAAATGAATAATTAGCTTGTAAAAATATTTTAATCTTGTAAAAATACCTTGTCCTTTATTGAGAAGAAAGTAATAAATTAAACAGAAATGTACAATCACTCTGCTGTTGCTTCTCAGTTTGCAAGGCACATAAGCATGCATATGTGTGTTTATATAAGAAAGACATTGTAAGAAAATAATAGAGCATTAAGCATAATTTAGGAAACAAATTATTGTATGTGATCGGAACATTAGTACGTATAATCCAAATGTAAATTCTAAACAAATAATTTGTGAACATGTAGAATGAGAAATATGAATATAAAATGTGACCATAATATATTATGAGAAAATGTAACTAAGCAAAATAGCTGTGTGCATTACAGTGCTTGTGTAAGTGCGTGGTGTGTGATAAACCAGACGATAGTATGTTTGGCCTTTATCCTGTAGAACTTATCTCAGGCTTTCTGTAGTACCAGTCACATGCACAAGAGGGCATCCTTGTCAAACCTGCTGTTTATCATCAACGGGGACGAATCTCTCGTGGGCAGCCAATGATGGAGATAGCAAACCTTTTTTTTCCCTACTTTCTTCTAGAATACCAGAAATCAGGATGCGTCTCTGATGATAACATCTGCCATTGTTAGTATGAGTTTAATATAGAGTTACACAGTCTCAATAAGTCATAGAATCCTTTGGTTCAATCGCACTACTAAAGCAACAACCATGCCGACTCCTCATCACAATACAAAATACTATAGGGGCTATCTCTGAACAGAGAATATTCCTAGTTTGAAAAAAAAAACAAAAAAAACCCCACCATTTATTGATCTAATAGGTGAAGAAATGACCAGAGAATCTAAACTAAAACATTGGGTTTTTTAACATTTTCCTCATTTGTTTTTTTTTCCTGCTCACCCACTGTAACTTTTCTAATTGAACTCTGTGAAGTCCCTGCAGATTGCCCGTACAATGGGCTGCTCAAACTGCTCAAGGCCACTGAACTCGCGGGTAAAGAAGGTGTGCGTGTCTTTGGGCTCTGATGCCATGGCTCTCAGGTCCTCCATTGGAGCCCAAGCTACACCCACAGTGAACACTGTGATCCCTGAAAAGGACAAGGTTTAGATATTAGGATAGTCATGCTAGGTCACTTCTAATATTTGCCTTCAGTGATCATCATGTTTGGGGAAAAAAAAACATCTTGATACAAAAACAAGTTGATAATCATGGATTTAATCTTATTCTCAGCAGCCTAGTTTTGGGTATAATTACTCACCTTGCCTCTGAGCAGCTATGGCTGGCCCTCTAACATCATCATAGGACTGACCATCAGTAACGATGATAAGAAACTTCTTGCCTGTACCCATGGTACGGGGCTGGAAGAGATTCTCCATAGCATAGGTGATGGCATCTCCAGTGGCTGTACCACCACTTAGGTACGGGATATTCTGGAGGGCTCTCAAGGCTTCATCCTTTTTAGTATAATCACTGAAGCCGAACTCCAGTCTCTGATCATATGTAAACTGCACAGCTCCAATGCGTGAGCCAGAGTCAGAAATGTCAAAGTTGCGAGCAATGGAGCTTAAGAGGCTTAAAACTAGTTTGAAGTTTGTATCACCCACACTGCTGGATCCATCAATCAGGAAGCCCAGGTTCACTGAGTTATAGCATGTCTTGCTGCAGAGCAACTGGTCAACAGAGCAGAGCTTCTGAGCCAGAGGCTTCACAAACTTACTTGTGCTGAACCAGCTTGGCATAGTCATAGTGAAGAAGCCATTGTCTTTGCAGCCTGCCTGTAAGACATATTCGTACTCAGTAGCAATCCTTTCCAGGATTTTCTTCCAACAACAAAAAGGAAGAATAATTGAATCCATTCTATTTGTCTTTGAGAAACTTACCTTCTTCATGAAGTCTTGATCCCTCACCAATCCCATTTCCTCTGGGATAGGTTTGGCCACATTCACTATAAACAAGTTAATTCCAGATTCTCTAGCCATTACTGATGCATCTTCCAGGTTGTCAGAGGGCCATCCATCAATAAATGCCACGATAATCCGTGGAACACCCCTGCGCATTCCAAAATCAGGATTGAAAAAGTGCCTTACTGCATGGAGTATGGCCTTGCCTGTGCACAGGTTAAAAAAAAAAACGTGAAGCACAGAAAATGCAGGTTTGATAGAACCATAAGGTTCACACAAAAGGCTGGTCATATGATTAACCATCATTCATCATGCCATGTGTTTAAATTATAATTATGCACCTGTGTTGGTGTTGCCTCCACCAAAAGCTACCTCTTTGAGGGCAAATATCACATCTTTAGGCATGCTATAGTTGCCCAGGAAGAATTCAATCTGAGGTGCCTCACTGAAAACATAAACAGGAACGTGTAACAGATGTTTCTTTTGCTATACATTAGTCCTGAACAAACCAGAAAGACATATTACACACCTGGCTTTCACCACTCCCACATGTGGTCCATCTGGCCCAACCTTCATCATTGCTGCTAATCTACCAATGAAATTCTTCTGTAGGTTGAAGCGCCGCTGTCCTATATGATAGCTGCTGTCCAGAATCAGAGCTATATCCACAAGACAGTCTGGGACAAGGCAATATGAAAGTACCTTAGTATGATTCATTCTTAAAAAAGACAAATTGTTCCTTTGAGCTTTGTCAGGTATTAATCAAATACACCTCTGTTTTCTGCTGCATGAGGTTTCTTTGGGGGTTTCTTGACAGCTTTCTTTGCTGCAAGAAGAAAAACATTGTGTACACATTAACATGCAGTATATAAAAGTAATACATGTGCCTACTCCAATTTAGACACCTACCTGCTCCAGACACTGGGTTGTCAGCAGTAATGGTTAGACTGGACACTTCCATGGGCAAACTGATTGATCCTGAGAGAGAAGGAAGAACACATTCTGATGTTGACTTACAGACACTACCATAATCTGAAGGTGTCAGCTTGAGCTGTCTTTTAAAAGTGAACAGGTAGCATTTAAAATTATTTGATCTTTCTCAGGAATAGTAAAGTGTGTTCTGTACACCGCTGCATTAAAGTAATTGTAGTGGGATTACATGAGAGCACTAGAAAATCTCAACAGTGCTTTTTTGGCCATGGCTTGATTGTTTGAATTTTTTTTATTAAATTGTTATATTTTTAATTAAAAGCTACTGTACAAAATAAAGTATTCTAACACTGGATCTGGCTTACGTACATTCAATTCAATTCAATTTTATTTGTATAGCGCTTTTTACAATGGTCATTGTCACAAAGCAGCTGTACACAATCAAAGACAATAATGGAAAGTGAGAGTAGTGAATCAGTTTGTCCCTTCTCTGACACACCAACTCAAGAAGTACACTGTTAATTAGCTGATTAGTTCAAGCAAATGTTGAGGCAATAGACCTAAAACATTGAAACTGTTGGGTGCTAGCTGGAGCGTTCTAACAGCAGACAGTGCAAATATCGCCACCTACTGGTTACAGTGAACGATGCACTCCAGCTGGATAGAGACTGAGTCTGGATGGCGTGTGCGAAGGAGCTGTGATAGTGACTCCTGCCCGCCAGTTTCTGAACCTCCACAGCTCCTCCGGAAGCACCTATAATTCCACTGCAACATTTAAAGAGAAGATTATGAACAGTACGTTTTAAGAATAGGAAAAAATAAGAAATTACGATAAACTAAACAGTATATAAAAACTAATAATTTCTCATTTTCCTTGTGAATGAGAAACAGGCACTGATAGTGTGTTATCTAACTCTACATCGTGTGTGACGTTTAAAAGTGTTCACTGCGTACAGCACTAAAACAATAAAGGTAAAAGGTAATAAAGTATTAAAAGAGTTTTTTTAATGTGTACATATTGTTATAATATATACTGGTAGACTAGAATAATAAAGCTCATACAGAATTGGGTTCATTTTATATTTAATTCGTTTAATGATGTTTGAAAATGGAACTTGGGATATGGGATAAGTGCGTTGCTTTCCATTTTCGTTTAGCCGCTGATTTTTTTTTAAACGTCTACTACGTGAATGAGTAAATGCAGACTTTTTAACGTATGTTCTATATGTTGAGGTATGGTATGTCCTATCGTATGCCCAATATAACAAAAAACTTATAAGCCAATACATACAGCGACGTTCGTATGTGGCCGTTTACGTATGTGATAGGTATACGTGTAAGTGTGAGGTATTTAGTGTTATGTGTTATAACTGTTTGCCGAGTGAAGACGTTTTTCAGAATCAACTCAGTGTTTATTGTGTTTATTTATGTAGATCCCAATACCTGTGCAGCGCGGCACCGCAGATGCTAGAGATGGAAGCGTAAATCCCAGAGCCGAACACTGACAGTTTCCAGAGTGTGCAGTTTGCAGGACACAGCACCAGCGCGCGTGAGTCCGGGGAGTCCAACAGGTCCGCCGCGCGCGTGCCGCATCCAACGGGAACCGCAACTAAAGTTAAAAATCGCTACAGATTACATGGAAACCACAGTGTCTAGGCTACACAGTTAAAATATACAGAATCAGGTAATGTTAGCGTCTGTATAATATTTAAATCAATCTAGTGTTGAATTATTAATTAGATTTTTTTATAATAATGAAAGATTAATTATATCATTAATTTCGAACTAAACTTAAAAGCATATGGGCATGTATATAAAAGGAATAGTAAAGACAGAGCACCTAAATCAGCTCCAAAGCTGATGGGTGTCATAGACAGAATGCCTGTATAAAATAAATACATATGTAAGACATAAAAAACATGAATTGAATGCTTAAAATAAAGATTACACACAATGAACACAGCATTTACATACATAATTATAAGCATTAGAAACAGAAATGAGAACACAAATCGAAGTTACATACTTGACATTATTTTACAAATCATAATAAGAAACACAATCATGATAATTATATACAACATACCTAAGACATGAAGAAATGCACACTGAAATGACATAGTTACTGAAGACATCTGTAGGGACACACAGCAGGAGATTTGTCACACCACGTTAGTCAAACAGCTAAGAAAGTAGAAGCATTTTACATTGTATTGCAGAGTATCAGATAAAAAAAAGTACAGACATTAACTTGTCTAAGTTAAAGTTGAAGGACTTAAAGGAATATTCCACAAAGTCTATTTACAATTAAAAGGTAATATTTGTATTTGAAATGACACAGGGATCAGATACTACAGGAGAACTTTAATTCCCAGACACATCCATCCCTACAGGCTCATTTAGAAGTGCATACTTCACTTAATCCCCCAGTAGACACAGAGAATGAATTCAAATATATTGCAATGGAAAATATTCAGTATTAATATGGTTTAAGAATAAACAAACCTTGGGTTAGATGTAAGGATGTTATACAGGATGGTGTTTCTTTGAGCTTCCAGCCTCAGAAGCTTTAGTAAGATAAAAAAAATATAATCCTTTGTGGATGATATTCCTGTAGTGTCTGAAATTTGAGGGTCCCTTAAGTCCCTTAAATAATCTCCCTGAAAGCCTTGGTGATTTCATGGTGACATCACAGGCTGTGGACCAACCAGTTCCATTGTAAAGTTCATCAATATACAGTATCCCAGGCCTCTTTTAGGTTTTGGAATTAAGCCCCTATGATCAACAGTCTCTTCAGCTGAGTTTTCTATTGAGAAGAGAGGAATCAAAAGATGCTCATAGTGCAGAAGCATTACTTTTAAAAAGTTAAAATTTATTAGCTTGGTATAGTGTCCTCATTTATGTTTCAGTAATAACTAAGTCATTTTCAGGAAGAATTAGTTTGAATTAATATTTGATTTAAAGGAAAGGTCTCTCTGGCTCTCTGGCTTTGTGTAATGGATGGAAAGGAGCTGAAAGTGTCTCTGTTTGGACCATTCACTTATTATGCCATACACTGAAACCTAAGACAGCAGGCATTTTTAAATGAATGATTCTAAATTAAGAATCGTGGAAGTATCCAAACCAGCTTTTAAGGATAGATTGATCTCTAAAGCCAAATAATACTGTAACCTCTCTCCACCTCTTGTAGATACATGTGCAGTTTCAGAGCTGTGAAGGGGTCTGATATGTCTGTTAAATTCAGTTTTTAATCTTTTTAGAATAATAAAAAAAAATAATTTCTCTCATTTTCTCAGTGTTTTAAAGTCTACATGAAAAGGATGTAGAACTGTATAAAGGTACACATATGAAAATAACTTTATTGTTGAAACATCTATGCTATTTGTACAATTTAACATTCTTTATTCTTTACAATTTATAAAGATAACATAGAGCATGAAGGTATTTAGACGCATGAAGGTATTTTGGGGTTGTCCCTTTGGGGAAACACTTAAAGGTTTTATGCAGAACCTTACAACAGAATTTCTCTTTTTGAGGGGATTTCTGTAGGAAGCCACTTTTAAGAATCCCTTTTGTACAATAAATCATTATTTTTCTAAAATAGACTGTGTGTGGTAGACTGAAGTCGTATCAAAATTCAGATAAAGTAATTATACTTCTTTTTTCTTCTACACATTTAAGATTTCCCAAAATTTCTCTGTCTTACACAATACTAACTGAACATGAGCTATATTCTGGCATGAAAATGTGTACCAGTACTAGAAAGGAAATAAACTTTGGAACTTTTTAAAAGTTTCATTTATAATTAATAGTCAGTAAAATTATGTAACTGGAACATTATTCAGGAGTTAACACTCAGTGTCGGTCCCAAGCCCGAAATAAATGAGAGGTTTGCATCAGGAAGGACATTCGGTGTAAAACCTTTGCCAAATCAAATAACGTGGATCGGATGATCTGCTACACTCAGAACAGGGAGTAGCTGAAGGACAACAAGACCAACAACGACATGCAATAATCATCAGAAAGTATAGGAAACAGCTACTGTCATATATCATGTCAACGATTAGATGATCTCATCATTAAATTGGAAGTACAGCATAAATCCAGGTAATTTGTTTTTAGTGCTCACTAAAGAAGTAGACATTATGTGGAAACTTGAATTTGAAGCCTGTGAGCAGATGAAAGTGTGAGTTTAAGTTGATACATGACACTGTATCTGTTTCTACATGGGCAAAAGCTTCACTGTCATGTTACCCAATATGTTTGTGCTCCCGCAAAGCCATTGATTTCTACAAAGGAATTTATGAACTACAAATTTAGTCCAAATAAATGACATTAGCTGTCCAATATCCCGATGGATGTGTCATTTAGGCAACCATCATCACCTATGCAAATATTTCTTCTGGCTAACGTAATATACACTGTCTGCAAGAATTTTCTCAAAATAAAATATCATATACTACTGTACAGTTGAACTGCTTTTGAATTCACATATCTGCTTGAATCTGTTGAATTCTCAAGGCAAGGCAAATCACGTTTATTTCGGTGCACTTGTAAAACATTATTGTTTTTAGAATAACAATTTACACGTGGAGTTTTGTGGTGGACGTTCAAGATAAACAGAATTTCAACATATGTATGGGGTTCCCAAACGCTACAACAGAAAATCTTTCACACATTTGGAGAGAAGCCATTTGTGGCTGGGAACCAAAGGAGTGAAATTGATCATGCTCTCAGAGTGGAAGGGGTGGCAGACTCTCTTCTCTCTCCCCGGTCACTCACAGAGACACTAGCCAATCACAGGCATGAGGAATGCAGAGTAGGGCAGATAGTATTTTCCTAAAGATATAGAGGTTAACTTTATATGTCTCACAGCAAACACTTGATAGCCCAACTATCACAGGCTGGTAGATGCCACGTGATGGGAAGAGTTGGCTAGTGGGTATAAAGTGGTGAGAAATTGGGGCTAAAGCACAGCTAAGTTCTAAAACCTAGTGGAAATTGCTCCCAGTAGAGTAGAGGCTGTTATAGAAGCAATGGACACCTCCTGAAATGATCCACAAATCTTTGGATACAGTATACAGTGTAAGTATATATACCCCTTGCAAAAACGAGCTCAGGTAGGCTTGATTAAGTCACTTACGCTTGGCCAG
>JAOTRN010000002.1:4855033-4891041 GCA_028566695.1 Bagroides melapterus
TATATAACATAAAGATTCCACACAATGAACACAGCATTTACATACATAATTATAAGCATTAGAAACAGAAATGAGAACACAAATTGAACACTAACATCTCAGCAATTACACTACTACAAATAATTTAAGCATACTATTATCCTCCAAAGCTGCTTCTGTCTTTATCATGAATAAACATATTGCTCCTGAGAAAAAGAATAAAGCCATGATGAAGAAATCTTCCATTGTTTTCATTTCCAGTATGACAAATATTAAAAATATATGGTACTGATACACACAGAATAGGGTCAAGTGTATGTGGACATCTGACTATCAGAGGCATGTCTACTAGGTGAACATTTCATTCCAGAGTTGGATTCATCATTGCTGCTATAAAAACTTCCATGCCCTCCAACCCAAGCCTCTTATGGGAAGACATTCCATAAGAGGATTTTATATATATATATATACACACACACACACACACTGTGTTGATTTAGGAGCTGATTTATGAAGCTGGAATGGAAAAAGAAACTCAAGTCTTCCAGCAAAGAGTTGCTACTCTTCTTTAGAAATGGCTGTGAAAGGTGAAATTTCTTGATTCTTTGTTCTCCTTTTTGGCCTTACTTCCATCTTCATTGTCTCCTACTCCAGAGGAAGTGCTTTGAGATGCACTGGGCCTTAGGCAGCAAAACAGAGCCTGGAGATCCTTCTGGAACTTGGAGTACATGCCAGTATAAATGAAAGAATTGTGGAAACTTGCTGACTTAGTTACTTGGTAGCCCCATGCAGACCACAAGGAGATGGGGACTTGGCCAACAGCAATGCCACCATAAAATGAGTAATGCCTGCAGAGGGGCATTGATATCTATCAAAGAATGACAAATAATGAAATAACCTTACCTGTGTTATACTGTGATCAATCACACTCTAGGAGTTTTGTAGCTAGAATTAAATGTGTGGATGTGGGACACATGCATGAATACTGTGACTGTTATTGGCACAAAAAAGTTAAACACAAAAATGCTGATTCCATAATTGCAGAACTTTATTTGTCTATGATTATAAATGTGTATTTACACATCTATAAATATTATGATGAATACAAGAAAATTGATAGTCATTATCAGACACTTAAGATCAGACCATACCTCTGCCCCAGTCCAGAACAAGGAGGAAAAACCAGACTGCAGCTATGATAAAGCCAAGCTTATACTTGTTGATGTGACAAGCTGAAAAACCAAACTCTTGTGTCAGCATTTTTCTTTGTAGTGTATACTGATTTATCTGCCATTTGTTCAGCCAAATAAGATCTTATCTTCTAACATAAGACCAAAAAACATATCCAGTAATTTATCTAGACTTAGCACATGCAAAGGGTTTCAAGTTGAGATTAATTAATAGTCTAACCATTAATGATAAAGGAAAAAGGGAATTTTGTCCTGTCTGTGATCTAAAAAAAAGTATGTTTGACCATGAACATTGGGCAGGAATGGATAACTGCAATAATGAAAAGATAGAGGGCAGAACATTGTGGACGAACCATTTAATGGGTTAGATGAACTAAAAGGTCAAACATTTGACCTTACTGCTCTTATGGCCATACTCTGGGCTTGGCAGAGCTGGGGCATTCTTTGATTATACTGATGAGGCCAAATAGCTGTCTAAGATACATCATCTTATGCAGCACAAAGTTATATATTTAGTATTTGCTCTAATGCATATCATCATCCTTCACCAAGTCTACAAGATTACAGGATAACTGTACAGCCGATTTGTTGGAACACGATCAAATGATACTGCTGTTCTTCACATGTTACCAGTTCATTCGAAGTCTTCTTTAGTTTTCTAATATGCCAGCGATTACTCCAGTACAACGTGTGTAACAAAATTTCCATGAATAATGAATAATCAGCATGGGCAATGTTATGATTACTCACATGTGCCTGTTTGTACATGTGCCAAGATCTTCCACAAAGTCACCAGGTGAATGTACAACACAGTGATTAGTACATATATAATACCACCACAATGATCATCTGTCTTTGCAACCTTACTGCTGAATTCCACACATTTCCTTGCAAATAAATAGTGTCATCAGATCACCGGTACTAAAGAAAATAAAAATGTTTTTCACAAAAACGTTTATTTACATATTGATGAGTTAAAACAAATATTGACCCGTATAGTTTTAAGTTAAACACTTAATATTGAATTGCCTTTCCCTTACTTGCATAAATGCATAAAGCCAGTGACCCACTGATATCACCATACGATTATAATTTTATTTTTGTATTGCTTTTCCAGGCTTGTAACAGAGTTTCTTTTAGTTGTTGTTAGTTCTGAAGGGGTTCAGACTTCAGTCTAATTTTCACGAGTGGAAATGCATGTTCAATTGGGGTAAGATCTGTTGACTGACTTGTCCAGTCTAAAAAAATTCCACCTGATTTAGTTCATTGTTGTGTTGCCAGTACGTTTTAGACTATAGCTGCTCCCATCATATCAATAATGAACTCAGAAATTACACTGGCCTAGAAGTTGCTCAGGATCTCTTGGCTGCACAACTCCACTTGACTATAAACAGCTGTGGGAAGGACATTATTTGAATCTCATGCTCCGGTGTCATCCAGATGAGGATGGGTTCTCTTAAGCTTTCTTCCACATATCGACTCATTGAGTTTTCCTTGGCACCTTAACCGCAGACTTGCTAACTCTGTAATTATTATTCTATATTTTTATATTTCTGTAAAGCCGCTTTGAGACAATGTCCATTGATAACGAGCTATACAAATAAGACAGAATTGAACTGAATCATGAGCGAAGATTAGTGAACCCATTTCAGAAGCAGCCACGCAAACCCATGCCATGACACTACCTCCACAGTCTGACCTGACCAGTCAGCTTGTATGTTCTGGATCATAAGCGGAGCCTTTTTATTCACTTTTTTTTTTGCCGTTCCTTCACTTTTGTAAATCCTGGTTTCATAACCTCTATGGCTCGTTATTTCCTATTCTATGCAAATTCTAATTCTGCCTTCATATTCTTACTTCTGATGAATGGTTTGCTTGTTATGGCCTCTATAGCTCTGCTCTCACAGAACCCCCATCCTGTAACAGCTATCTTTATCCCCAAGGCATGTAAGGCCCACGTTACATGACCACAGTGTCTGTAGCAGTTAGCTTCATTCTTGAACATTACAAATATAAAGGATTCTAAGAGAATACATGTCTGACTATTTCTCTCTCCATCTCAAATAAGTATACTCACACATTTGAGAAATAATATTACAACATAAGGCCTATGTATGGAATGTTTCACATATCACAAAAGATTTATCACTAACATTTCACTAACAGACTCCAAGTTAGCTAGCTGTACATATGCAATTAACCTCAAACTTGCTATCATTTTTATATGTTTATTATTTATGGTGCATGAAATTCACATGAAATGCACTGTCAGGTAGTGTATTTAGTGAGAGATTCAAACTTTATTGACAGTTGTATTATTTGTTTCATTAAATAACCATACGCTAAACGTTATAAAGTATATGGAACATCTGAGCAATTGACTTATTGATTTATTAGAATGACAATGTTGTATAAATGGAAAAAGGTTGACAGCTGATCTGAAAGCAGGAAAAACAGGATTCCCAATATTTGACCTACTTCTGCCCCAGCTGTGAGAGCTGTTGAGAAAAAAATACATAAAATAAGTAAATGTGTGTAATGGGTTGTAATATTGTCCTAAAGGTATTGCAGAGACAATGTGGACAAGTTATAGCATGTGATAAATGACCTCCTGTTCCACCTCTGTACTCCACAATGGCCTGGATCAGTCTGCACCCACAAATGTTCCATTAAGTGGAACAGATACATGACATGTAATAAGCTTTACACACAGAAAGCCACTCTTAAATATGAGGAAAAAAAACAGCAAACTGCACAGAGTCTATTTTCATGCTTTTAGTCCATTACTGTGAAATAATCTGATATGAAGCTTTTACACATACAACTGCTGTCTTCTCATCAAGGTTTTTTGTTTATGCCTAATGCATTGATGACTGATGTATGATGTATACTGGAGTACATTCATGTATTGCAAGGATTTTGTACATATAGAATGGAATGTTACCTGTTTCAGGAACTGAGCTGCACTGAACAGCTCACTGCAGCCATACAGCACCTTTTTCCCCTGCTTGGTCTGCAAAGAAAATCACCACTGTCCCATCATCAGCATTAAATGAGCTATGTTTCTTAAGAAATCCATTTACAATTAAAAGAACATACCCTTGTGTAGTCAACAAGATTCTGATATTCTATGTAGTTACCACCACCAACAACAAAAACAATGGCCTGGAAACAAAAGGCAAGCTTAAGATATTAGATAAATAAAAGGTTTAATAATAAAAATAAGAAACACTGTGTGAAGAGACAATATGTGACCATGAGTGATAATTTTTCAGGTTTATTCATTAGCTTCTGAGAACATCTGCAGATGGTCTGCAGGCTGAAAAACATTGTAGATAAATGTGATCAGTTGAGAATGACCAGTCTGGTCTGAGCTGACAGGAAGTCATTAGGAACTCGCATAATCATTCTTTACAGCTGTGGTGAACAGAAAAGCATCGCGGAACACACACCACATTGAAGCTTCAATATTCAATTGTCCAGTTTGGGTGATCTGCCCATGAGAGTCTCAAATCCCTGTTTTTGGCTTACAGGAGTGGAACCTGATGATCTTTACCTGGTGTAACACATTCACCTCAAGATTCAATATTTTATGCATTCTGAGATGCTTTTTGCTCACTAAGGTTGGAACGAGTAAATTTGTAAATTTGTAAATTTGTATTAGGGTATTAGAGATTATTTAAGATGATCTGCATTACGATATCCTTCCTGGAAGCTCAAACATATTTTAATCTGACCTCCCTTATCAAGGTATTTCCACCCACCGAACTGTCACTCACTGAATATTTTTTTGCAATATTCTCTGTAAACTCTAGAGACCATTGTGAGAAACACTTGACCTCCACTCTGTTAGTGGATGTAACATTTTGGAAAAAATAATCTTGACAAAATGTCTAAACTGCTCTTTGGAACTGGGTTAATCATGTATTAATCTTTTAAATATTGTCTTATAGTTTTAGAAATGACAAATAATTAGAAGTAGTTCTGCATAGTTCACTTATAAAGCAGCAACAGGTCAAGCCTACCTCTTGAAATGGGTTCTTGTTCCTTGGAATGGAACTAGAAAGATTAAATATTAAGCAGAATTAATGATTTAGCATGACACCATTTTAATTTGTGGTGCCGATAAATTAAACATTAAAATAATGTACTGTATCTTATGAAAAATAAAATATTGCTCATGCTCTAAATATTTTGAAGAAGTAAATTACAGCACAAACAATACATGCTTGTTTTTTTTCCATGATTTGATTTGATCACATGAAAACATGGATAAGAAAAGTGTTGCCATGATTGAATGGCTTTAGCATGCTTTATGAATAAAGTTCATACAGACATGTCAGTACCAAATCAGTTTAGAAAAACACTTCCAGTACACAGGACCCTACCTTTCACTGCCACGAAGCATTTTTGGGTCAAAGTATCTGTACTCATCTGTTTCCTACAAGATCACAGAAAATTCGGACACATACATTAGCTCAAATCATGAGGCCTAATCAGTCTGCTTTATGTTTCCTAACCATATATCAATGGGCAATGACTTTCAAAGAATTCAGAGAGTTAGACTCAGACGTCACTGTCCCACTTTGTCTGCGAAATATGAGTGAAGTGTCTCAGGGGACGGGAAAATGACTTTGCTCCCCCACACTCATCCTCCCAAATGCCTGAGGCCAAGCCTGTCTCCTCTCCCACAGGACCTCAGTCAGCGTGGCCTGGCAGATCCCCTGCTCCCGCACATACTTTACCACAAAAAAGGAATACTTTACCATCAGCTCTCTGAAAGAGGAGCACCATTGTTGCTTCCAAATGGATAAATGCTCTACATTTTTGTGCTATCAGTTTACTCCTTTGTCAGCTGATGGCTAACACTAATACTAAGTGGGGAACACTATTCATAGCTCACAGTGCTACTGGAGTTTTGGATGGTCTAGGCTGAGTACATGTGTCTCTGTGATACTCATCTGAAGAGTGAGCAGAAGCATTAGGACTTGGACAGTTATTTCCCTCTGTTTTTTTCCCTAACCAGAGACTGTATTGGGCTCTGATCTTCAGCAGCTAAGAAAATGATAATATTCTTATGCCTGATTCAGTGTGGGGTCAAGTTGTGAGACTGAAATCACATAATCTATAGCTTTTGAAAAGAGGAGCAGCAGAGGAAAGCTGAGGGTGTGTTCCCTGAGGGTTTTTGTGTCACCTACAGAGCTAGAATCTAGTTAGTACTATATATGTGTAGATGCCAGTAGTGATGAGTGACAAGACATACACAAGATGATTAATCCTGGTATCAGAATTATAACATTACAAAGGTTCAACCCATCAAAATTGTTCTGAAAATGTCATTCTGGGAGACTATGATATGACGTATGACTAATGACTATTGACTAAATGTGACTCATTTGAATGGAGCTCCTAGAAATCTTATTACTGGAAGGGTGTTGAAAATTTGCCACATCATATCCTCTGTACACAATTCCACATTTATAAAAGATTAGCATCAATCACACCCCCGGCAGTTAGAGACACAACCTCAGCAGTTAGAGACATTTTCAAAGGCAGACTTTTCCTTTAAAACAGTCCAACAATAACTTAAAATGAAGCAATGTGTGCTAAATGGGAATTTCTCTACCAACAAAAGCTCACAAGGTCCAAAAGGCTTCTGGATTTAAGGAATAATAGTGATATTCTGAAAATGCAGAGTCTTCTCTCCTTACTGTGTCAGTTCTGAATGACGTATAGTTTAGCGTCTTTGAAATACATGCTACATATGTATTAACTAGTTGGCTTTGGTTCTCAGATATTTAGTAAACAACAAATAATAGATATGGTACTTTAGTGTATTTATATTATGCTGGGTGTCCTGAGAAAATCCTTCACATGGTGTTATTTTGGCATTTTCTAGTATATAAAGATCAGAAAACTATGTCCTTTTCTGAATTTAAATATATTTCACTATTTATATTCTCAATCACAATGTGGCCTTGCAGTATTTCAAATGTCAACAACCAAAAAATTATAAAGCAAAAACTTGAACTGCATTCTCCATTTTGACTTCATTGAACCTTTATTCAGGCAGATCTTTATTAAGCCTACTGACTGTTGGTTGTGCTTGACTTCTGCCTAGTCTGTCACTCATTCTAGGTTCTATATAAAATATAAGCTTAAAATATTTACACGCAACTTTGTTATCAGAAGAAGAAACCATTGGGCAAAACGTTTTTTGGATGTTTGCCACCATTGAGCCATAGATTCATCTGACTTCTTTTCCCAGACTGCAAGACATATGTTAACATACTGTATGTTAACAGAAAAGATCAGATTGCTTGGAACTGGAATGTGCTTTCTGATTCTTTCTGTGCTCTGTGCCCAAATAATTACACAAGTATTCACCACTCATGATGTGTTCCTAGAAGCCCCTAGAATGTTTTAGAGAACAAATTAAGAGCAACGTGAAGACAATGGAGCTTCATAATTCTCCACATAGTTCAGATACCCCACAAACCTGGGAGATGAAACATTAATAAGAAAAAGTAAAATATAAAATCCTAAGAAATAATCTCTGGAAAATCCTTGTCAACTAAGTTAATGCTAAGAAACTCACTACAGTTGTGTACTGTTACAAACTAGTAAAACAGTGGTATAGATACAGCAATTATTCCTTCAAATTTTGAGTCATGAAGATTCACAATATTTTCAGAAAATTCATTTGTTTAGAAATTTTTCTTTAATTTTGACCTCTAATGTATATGTTGCATCACAAAAGAGTAATCTTACATGGAGAGAAATAACTTACTGGATTTGATTTCATGTCCATCAGGTTGTCCAAGATCCGAGTAACTGGCAAATTCTATGTAAAAAATAAGTTAAAAGATAAAGAAAAATATTAATATTCAATAAATAATTAAAGATTGGACCAATTTAGATTCAAAGTCAAGCTGGAAAAAACTGTGTAGAATGTAAAAATGGCTATGCTGTGCAGTATGATGGCATGGTGTGATAAAGGAATTTGATATAATGCTATATTTTTATACTGCTTTCAATGTTCCATATCTTTTTAAATACCAATGTTGTCTTTTTTTTTTTTACTGCTTTCATTAGAACTGCATTCAACTTTCATTTGTTTCTCAAATGAGCAAAAAAATAAGCATTGCTGGTAGCATTGTCACCTCCCAGCTCCAGTATCCCAGCTTGACCCTAAGTCTTTGGTGAATTCCCCCCGTGTTCCCATTGGTTTCAGTTTCTTCAGTTACAACCTACCTTCAAAAATTTTCCCAGTAGTCAGGCTGGCTAAGCTAAATTGTTCCTAGTTATGAATATGTGAATTCATTGTGAGCTGCAATGGAATGGCATCCCTTCCAGGATGTATTCCTGTCCAATGCCCAGTGTTCCTTTAATAGGCTTTGGATCCTCCATGACTCTGACCATTTGGAAACCACATTTTGGAAACCATATCACTAAGTACCTGGGCAAGTGGCCAATGGAAAAGTACAGTTCTCTTTTAAGCATTTGTTTTGATATCTCATAGTGGGGATATGCCTCTCAACATAGTCCTCAGAAGCCCTTAATTCAATATGCCAACTTTAGTGAAAGCCACTGAGTAAGGGAGGAGATCCTCCTTCCCCACAATAAAGGGCCGAAACACAGTCACAACATCATTCTAATCTTGCTTAAATCAGAACACTCTACCTTGATAATGCTGCCGTTTATAACTGGCTAAACAAACTAACAACTTGACTTCCGGTTACTAATCTACCTCATTTGTATCCACTAAAGCAGTGTTTTTTCAATATGGCCCCACACAAAGGAGAGAGAGAAATGTCTCTGCCTTCAGTGTGCCCATGCAGCATCAAAACCTCAGTCACAAACACTCCAGATGCACTTTGTGTCTCAGGCTGCAATATTCCCAGGCTGCATTAGCCTCACCAGGTATCTTGCAAGCTCTGTGTACCTTTCCCACTAGAAAGCCCCACATGCAGACTAGCAGTGAGTTTGTCAGAACACAACCAATTACTTGGTACGCTATCAAAAGGTTTGAGGTATTACAACATGAAGATGCCACTGGAAGATTGGAAGGAGCACCAGCATCTTATTGATGACCTAGTAGCCCTCCAATCCACACCTAGTTTTGATCTAGCAAACATACAGTTGTCCCTAGACACATTGCATGTCCAGAAGTGTTTTGTGTTCAAACTGACTGGGAAATATTCTGGGACACATGAGACAACATCAAACACACTGTCAGTCACAGCATTTATGATGAAGAGCCTAGTAGAACCATGTTGTTCCTACTTTGACAGTTTGGCTATATCCCACCAGAAATTATGGGTTAGCAGCAAAGATAAAGAGTAATAAACACACAGTCTATTGCTTTTATCTCTGGAGACATGACAGAATACAAACAGTCAAGTTACAGTCCATCGTGAGCATGGAGACAGAATCAAAATAAGTTTGTCACCACTGATTCAAAAAGTATACGTCAAGGACCTCGGATCATAACGGAAAAAACAAAAGCATCCAACAGCACAAACATTTCTGTAGGTCTTTCCAAAAAGTTGAACACTATGCTCGTTTCAAAGAGTTCCCAAGATAGCAGATGTGCCTAACAACTTATTCATTTCCGTTCATGATATATACAAGCTCTTTAGTCAACAGTTGCAACAGCAACCATGCAAGATCATCCCTGGTTGAATTTTTCAAGCATGTGCTGCTCATTAACTAGTGTGTTCAAAGACATCTAACATCCCTTCTTACTTCAAGAAGACTATCAATGTGCCTGTTCCTAAACATCTAGGATTCATGTCTCAATATCTGGTGACCTGTAGCACTCATCTACATCACAGCAAGTGCTTTGACTAGCGCATTAGAAACTTGATCTGGTCATGCTCCCTAATACATTAGATCATTGGAAATTTGTCTATTGTAACATATCCACAAATGACACAATCTCCCAGAAAAGCGGAACACCTATGTGAGAATGCTCTAGTTTTTGAGCTCCGAGCTTGGCGCACATCACTCATTGAAGGTGAGTCATAATATGGATGTGCTTTAGGAAAGTCATTACACATCTATTTGCCATGAAGTGAAATGTGCTCTGTTTATTCTTTGATCAATCAGGGAATGCAAGGGAGGGTCATTAATGTGACTTCAGCCAAAGTGAAAGACTAATGTAACTGGCAAGGGTCACCACTCATCCTGAAAGCCCAGAACTGGCTGAATTGGCTTGCAGAAATAATTTGACTACTGGAAAGGCAGCCTAGGAACATAGGAACATTTTCCATCTATATCCAGAGTGGCTGGCATTCTGGGCCTGGCTCAGAAGAGATTGAACCTTATTACTGTCAGACTCCTCAAGCAATGGAATGGAATGATGTCACAGTTTTTTTGTTTTTTTTTAATTCTCCAGCTTTATTTTCATGTCTCTTGCCAATTAAGGGTTGCCACATACTTTCATGATGGTCAGACTGGACCGTCATGGATCACACTGTGTAGCCAAATGATTTAGCATGCAGGACAAACTCTGCATACATGGTATTGGGCTGCTTTTGAAATGTGGCAATGGGATTTCAGAATGAGAGTCTATGACATTATGGAGGTCAGCTTATTACATAGTGAGCTGGTTATGGCCATAAATTGTGTCAATTCTGACATTGCATTAGCCCTTAATTACCAAGGAGGTAAATCTCCTCATAAACACATTATTCATGGCTCTCAATTCATGAGAAGTGACTTATTGAAAGCAGTGCAGTGATAATATATGAGATACTGCAATAATGCAGTAAAGTTCCAGTAGGGGAAAAATTTAATCTTTCTTTAAAAAAATACCAAATTGTTTATACTAAATTAATGCAAATGTTGTACTTTGTGAACACTATCTTTTCTTGATGATGTAAGAGCTGGTTCAGAATGTCAAGGTATCCTGGGGAGAATCCAGGATTTGTTATTATTTACATAAGATGGTGTGAAGTACCTGTATAATGATATCAACCAATGGAATTGTAAAAATATGCACCTAGTCCCATTCAGATGTATTAATCTTACAAAACCCCAGACAGGTGCCATCCATGGTGTTGTGTGTATAGACAGGGCTACATAAGAAACCTCAAATAGAACTGTATCTTGCGAATAAGACAATATGTACCTGATCCAGCCCATGAGATGAATACTATTCACAGAATATCTTTAACCTATGATTCTACAAGACCTGTGAACTAGTGGCCCTTGCAATCCAGAGTGCTTCCTAGACAACTAGGTTGCAGTATTCAATTAGAAATTCAGCCTAAAGAGCTAGACCCACAGGCACAAATAACCTGGCTGGGGTTGCAAAGCTTAAGCAGAAGACCACTAGGGTCTTTTCTCTACTGCAAAAGCATAAAAATATTTGTTGATTGTGACAAAGCCATGAATAAAACAGCACAAAGTGCTGACTTAGCACTAGCAAAGAGGTCACGTTGTACCTCCAGACTGAAGGTGCTACACCCATAGATCTTGACAGTGTGTCTGCTATGTCATTGGCAGATAATTTGCTCACAGTGAGGCTAGCTGTGGATGGGCCCACTGGAAGAGAGTCTGTGTTAGGTGGAGAAGTTGATGGTGGTTAGTACTGATTGTGATGAAATGTTTTCAAATTGCTAAGCACTGGCAGGTGGTTGATGTGTCCTGATTCTATATCCCCCCCTGTGGCACCACACTGCTCCTCGGCTTGTGAGAAAAGCATCCTTTCTGATTATATCTCTCCAGTGGGGCATAATAATGCCCTGGGTTTCTAACAAGCTAGTGCTTCTTTACACAAAAGACACATTTCATCCATTGTGTTTTAGAAATCTGACACAAATAGACATGCAAAGTGGAAAAAATCAACTCCAATAGCTGGGTCGTTGCAGAAATCCAGTTAGCACATTCAGCAATGAAGAGCTGATGCTCCAGCTGCTAAGTGGATAAATATATATCGTGTTGATGTAGTATGGCATAGTATGAGAAGAGAAGAAAAGGGAAAGATGGATGTATGGAGGTGATATATTTTTGCAGACAATATCAGGTTGGTATGTGGATGAATTTTATGTGTGTGCACATGCACAAAAGAAGATATCCAGGTTTTTTCCATTGCAACTAGTGGTTAGGAAGGGTGAAAAAAAAACCCAACACTATCAATCACTGGGCTAGCAGTGACAAAAACCCCAAAATATCAACATAAGTTTTCATTTTGGGTATACAGATGATTTGTGGTTAAGAAAGGCCTTAAAGCAAATTATATTGGACTTCTGTGGAAATGAGAACAAGAGCACCACCAGCAGTCATAAGAAAATCAGCAGTGATATGAACTGGCACTGTGGGCTAACTGTAATAAGCCTATCATTACCAGTTGGGATTTGATCTCCATTTGCTCAAATTTTTTTCAGCTAGTTTCACTGACCTATTCATAACAGACTCAGTTTTGCAGATAGTGAAACTAAATAAGGTGTAAGATTTACTGTTAGTCTGCCTTTAAGTGTGTACTATACTAACCCCGATGTTATTGTTATGCCATCAGTGAGATGTGATAATACATTGCTCAATATTCTATTGACATATTAAATTTAAGCCTCCCAACACCACCAGCTACCAGTGTATAGTACACAAAAGACAGTTGTAAATAACTTTGCTGTAAATAACTACATGGTTGTATTAATTAATCAATTACTTAATTTTATTATATTGATTTTGATCACCAGGTTTTTTTTTTTTATTTAAATAACCCTGGATTCATGCATTGAAAAAGATTAGGAGCCCTTGCTATAAACATAGCTATCCAGTGCCAGAGTCAAACACATATGGTTATATTTTTGTCTAGAAGCTAAAAGCTACTGAGAAACTGAGAGATTGCCCCTTGACAACAGTGGGCCTACTCACATGCTGTTTCAAGACCAGATTCTTCACACCTTCCATAACAAATTGCGAGCCAGTGTTCATGACTCTAGAGAAAAGGCTGAAAAATAACATACAGACTACTTTAAATCTTTGCATCCACAAAATGACTTCATTTCTATAATATAAATTATATCATTTGATAAAGCTTACCCCATTGGTTTTACCCCACTGTTACCATAATTGGCTGGTGCAGCAGCCATCTTTGTGAAAGCTCTGGAAAATTGGATTATAAAGTTGCAATAATACTGTTCTTAAATTTTTCTTCTTGAATTTACTGCAGTTATTGTAAAACTGGGATACATTATTATGTATTGCCTGACACTAGCAAGAACTCACTTCCACTGCTTTATGTAGTTCAAGGGGTAGAGGTCACAGCCAGCATCAGTCAATGCCTTTTTGTACTGTTCAAGGTCACCCTGCAAGGAACAAACAGTATGAGATTCTAAAAATATTTATTCAACATTTTTAATCAGGAAACACATCTGTAAGGCTATGGACAAAGTAAGGTGCTATGAATATGACCTAAATTAAAAGTTAGCAAGGTTCTGTCAGCAGCTTACTGTATGAAGGATGAAGACAAACCCCCAACCCTTTTAGAAACATTTTAGTTTACACCACATCAACAAGAAAGCCATTTCGATTTCACCAACATCATTATTAACACAGAAGGGAAACAAAAAATGGCAGAGTTTGAGCAAAGTATTAGCCAAAAACAATGAGCTTCAGAGAGACCCAGATGAAAGGACAGATACCAGAAAATGTGGGACAAGATTTCCTGCTGAACTTTGACTGTTTGTCCTATAAACACAACATCCCCTTTTGAAGACGACATTCTAAAGTAGCCTGCATTAATCAACATAATAATCAGAGTCAGCAGGGGTCTCTGCCCATAGCCCTGGTCAGAATACTTCCTAAGCTCTAGGGGTAATCTGTGGTCAATGTTGTGGAGGCAGAGTCTGGACAGTGTCCAGTTTGGGTCATCCATATCCCAGCTCTTGTCTCCTGCCACTACCTCTGAAGACTGAAGAGAACTCACACTATCATACTTCTGTCCGGTTAAGTAACATCAAGCAGAAGAGACCCTGCCATGAGTAGAACAATCCTGCATTATTGGCTACAAGAGTAATAAAGCCTGGCTATGACATCAAAGGGTGTCAGTGTTCCTCAAACCTGAACCAAAGAACAACAAGGCTTTTGAGCAGGATCTGAAAATAGGTTTTAAGAACACAGAAATGGTATCGCATGGAGCACACATACTGTGTTTGGCTTGGTTCTGTGTTACACATAGGCACCCATGCATCTACCACTAATTACAATAAATCTTTTACCGAAAGTGCACACCAGGCGAGCATACCACAAGCCATCTTTAAAAACACTGTGTTGCTGTGGGCCCACACAATCTAGGGAGACTGGAGGATAAGAAGTATGTAATTTTACCTCAGATGGAGGCTGCTGGGAGGTGATATAGTAGATCAGGAAAAGTCTCATCTTATCCTCTGGTGTTCCAGCTACCAACAAAAATTAAGAATCCATCATTAAAGGTTTCCTGTCCAGTAATAATTCACAAGATTTATTTTAAGAACTGAATAGACTGTGAGAGGTAAGCAGGATTATTCCAAAAACAGCCAATAAAAACATCATGTGCAGAAGAATGGAGCTCTGTATAGTTTACAAACTTGGCAAACTACATAATTATTACTATGGTTATGTTAGTTAAAGGTCTTGTGTATGTATCAGAGACCTATGAATTTAAATTGCCTGGGGAGATCAAAATAAGTCTTCAAAAATCTTAAAAAAGAAAAAAGAAAGAAACTGAACCGATATATTTTGTAGATGAAGACCAGATGAAAATGAAGGTAGATTAAGGTTTCTATTAAGGGATTTAATGCCCAAGGTACTCAGTCATTTGGTATTATTTAACCTTATGATTAATCTTTGAAGTGCAGTACAGAATCTATAAGCAGTTACATTTTATAAGGAAACCACAGCCAAAACAAGATTAGTAGATATAATAGACCTATTGTTCAATGTAAAAGAAGCTCACCATCAGGGTCACTGATAATGTCCAGCAGGGATTTATCCAGAGTGGACTTGCTCATTAGCTTCTCCTCATACTCAAAGTATACGTCCAGCTTGCGAGACTACAGACAGAACATAAAGATCAGTCAGTAATCACTCACACACACACACACACACACACACACACATGAAACTGAAACACCTGTTTTTAGACCACAGTAATTTATTAGTGTGGCACTGGGCCTCCTGCATTAGTTGTCTTGGGAAACCATTCTGTCTTGTACAATACTCACCTTAATGTGGTCCAAAACTGCTGTAGCAACATTGGTGTGCAGGTCAATCAGTCTCTTTTTCTCTAAAAGCTCAGGAAGAGAACTGTTTGGGGACAGAAATATTTTGTTACACAAGAACACATATTTTAGGTCACATATTAGGTCTGTCTTTGTTACATGAATTCTATAATGTATAGTACTCTATACAATGAAGTAAACTTAATACTTATTAGGAATGGATTTATACTTTTATCTAGTAGAGTAAATCAGGTATTTTATTTTATTTTTTTTTTAAGTGGCACTTCTCATTGTCTCACCTGACAGCTGAGGTAAGTTTGGCAGTGTTATCTGACAACATGCTAATGGCTCCCTCATCTTCCCCTTCTAAGCCCTTTAGAGAAAACAAAATGTCTGCAGTCTAACAGTCAATGCAAAAATAATCCATTCTTAAGAAGCAACTTCTTTGTCCCTACCATGATGCTCTTGAGACGTTTAACCTCATCCTCTTGGGCTCTGTATGTATCCAACTCCTCCTGCACTGATTCTGCAACCTCTGGAAATGGGCTGAAACAATGAACATAGCAAAAGACTGAACAGCACATAAATCCAAGTTTGGCCTACAAAGATTTTCAAGTCCTACTTCAGGCAAAAAAAGGAGGGAATACGAGTTAAAGATAATTAAGCAAAAGATTTTGAGTAAAAACTTAATTTATGGTGTCATACTGAAACAAACAGAATAAAATTAATTTGGAACCAGTCACTTGAAATTGACCCTAATCTATCACAGCGCATACAGCAGTGATTACTTATAGATCATTGCGTTCCCCGTCAACAGAAGCCTTTCCTCTATTCCTTAGAACTGCATGTAAATTAACTGCTACATCATGTCAAAGCAGGGTTTAATAACTTTAGTTACACACCTTCCTTTGTGCTTCTGCCAAAATTTGTCTGCAACAGTAAGATCGTAGCTCTTTATGTTCTTTTTTTTGGGCCGTGCCCCAGCTGGGCTAACTTCTGATCCCGTAGATTCCTCCAGACTTACCCTGTTCAGATGGAAGTCCTGATACACATGTACAAACGCTTTGTTACATACAGTAGCATTATTTAACCTTGCATGTTTTATATATAATGATACTGTCAAAGGATATTTAGACATTAAGAAAAAAAAATATGCAAATGCCAAATTTTTCCCTGCTCACATATCTTACCAAATCATAATATCTAATATTAGATAAACACTGCAATCATCTAAACCATACATGAAAAATATGTTCACACAACTGTTTCTCATCCATGTTATTATAACATCCTTAACATATCTATTCAGAATAATTACGAAAAAAAAACCTTAGACAAAAAAGCATGCCACCTTTATTATAACTAACAGCTCTAGCCAGACCTGGAGACATAGCCCATTAAGACAGAAGTGTTTTTAGAGGGATTCTGAAAAAATGAAGTATTTATGTTCTTTGGCGCACACCAACAGCTTGGTGCTTATATATTCCACACTCAATGAAATCTTTTTTTTTGTACAAATGATAACTGCAAATGGCAATAGCTTCATCTTTCCATATGGGTTGGCCGAAATTGCATTTTCCATTTTGGGAGGAAAAAATAGATAGTGAACCTGGCAGCCATGTTTGAACAAACTAATGGTGTAATGCTAATGATGGATACTATGAGTTTCTTTGACATCTTGCTTACCAAGACGTCATGAATGAGAGCTTGGTAGGTCCATGTGTGATGGAGTGGAGTAGCAAGATCCAGGTTGCGGTCGGCAAGAACAAATAACGGCCTCTGGAAACTAATAGAATTGAGGTGCAGACAGAGAAGAAGAGGAACAGAAATATGGTGCAAAAAAAAGAAAGAATGAGAAAATAGTAAATGATTAATCTATCCTCCTCTGGGCTTCAGTTCTCAGGTCCAGCAGTGAATGCAATCTCTACAGGATCTTTCCCTGAGCTTCATAAGATTAGGAGCTGGGTACTCAGGGAGGATAGACTGAAATTTTATTTCTATTTAATTTCATGGCATACTAATTTCATGGCAAACTCCAGTGAGTGTATGTGGACAAAGAACAATCTAGCTGGATTCTTGGAATTTCTTTGGGGATTATCCAATAGATATTAAACTCTTCTTAAAGATAATTGAATGAATGCTTTTTTCATGTCCTTTTTTGTGTAGATGTGTTTGGGTGTTTGTTTGTATGACTCACCTAAACTGGCCTGTGCCCATGGTATCACCAGTAAATAGGCTGTTACGAGCATCTCGCAAATTCTCTCTCAGTTTCTTGTCAAGTTTCTACACAAACAATACAGAAAGTAGTGGTCAATATACTTTATAGATCTACAGCCACTATACTGGCAGCATTTAACGGCCAAAATAAATTCTAAGTTGAAGACTCATAAAATGAGTCTTTATTCAGGGGCAAAGAAAAGACAAAGATTCTTTAGACCAGCTTTCATGGTTGAAAGGTGACACTGAGGCTTACCACAGCTACCATTTCAGCTGCGTTTCCTCTTGGACATCTGATTATTGGAACAGCACCTAGGGAAACAGGAAATCCCAATCACTTGCCAAAAGGAGGGCACATTAGACTTTGCACACATTTTCCAAGGCACACAAGAATGTTCCAGGGGCTGATTTATTTTCGCATTTCAAATATAGAGATAATAGTGAAATCACTTCAAAAGTAAACTAAAATTATTCCATTTTCCATAAATTAACAATGACACCATCTTTAAATATGTTTTGTTACAACTGGCCTTAAAAAAAAAAAAATAATAATCATATTATTATTATTATTATTATTATTAACACTGATTACAATTCATACCTTTTAATTGTAAATGTGACATTTAATTGCAGAGTAGAAATGGTGCTAGCTAAAGTTTATTCATGAACAAATCTTTTTAAGCCAAAAACCAAAAATGAATAATTCTATAATAACTGCAATTTATTTTCTGTTAGAAATTATTAGCACAATAACAGTTTACAAGTTGAATAGCATGAGTTTCTATGTAATTTAGCAATAATACATTTGTGTACTAATGTAACTTGTGTTACAAATATAAAAATGAGGAAAAAATACCAACATTTATTTATTCAATTACTCATACATTTTTTAAATAGTTTATATTGTTTTAGGATGTGGTAGCCTAGTGGTTAATGTGTTGGTCTACTAATCGGTAGGTTGTGAGTTCAAATCCCAGGTCTGCCAAGGCACCACTGCTGGGGCCCTAGCAAAGCCCTTAGCCCTCAATTGTTTGGTTGAATAAAGTAAGATAAGTGTAAGTCTCTCTGGATACAGGCGTCTGCCAAATGCTGTAAATATAATGTAAATGTATATCACAATGAACAAATATCACTGCCCATACTGCTTTTAGGGTTAAGACAGTGTTTGTAAATAAATATATACACAGCTGTTGTTGCAATATATAATCTAAAATACTACTTACCAAGAGTGACAAAGAAGCAGAAGAGACTGTCAACAATTGTATCCATTATAGCCTCCATATCAGTGTCCATAATGTCTGGTTTATTGATTGCTGAAAGAAGGTCAATAGTTTTGTTAGCCACTACAACATTACTTCATTTGCTTAAAGGTGAAATGTGGAGGTCGAACTCTCAAATCAGACAAGTATTCTTGAAAGATAATTAATGTTCTACAACAGCTCTGATAGTGTCAGCTAACAAGGCAAACTACATGTGGTACATTAATATGTGCTTTCCAATTTATAATAGTTTCAGTAGTAACAGCTGATTCACACAGATATGTATAGCAGATGCTTCATATCCTCTAAGACTAATATACAGTGAGTCTTTGGTGTTTCGGCACATTGTAATGGTCAATAAGCTGAATGATGCTAATCATTCTATACACTGTGTCATGCAAAACACTGGGATAAAGAGAAAAATCCACCCAAAAAAAAAAAAGAAATTTCTACATTTGCAATATTTATATATAAACAATGTTCAAAATGATGACTTATGATTAATTAGTGATTAATTATGGTGAATTAGTATCTCACAGTTTGTTGTTGCAAAAGTCCTTGAGAAAAAAGTCATTACATAAAATGCACCATGAAAGAAATCCATTTTGCATAAGTGTGGCACAAAGAGTAAAGACATTATTTAAAAATTTTCCCTAAAAGGAAAAAAAAAAAAAAAAATAAAAAAAAAAAAATCATCTCATATCAGAAAACAAAATGCCTCAAATCCAACTGCTAAAACATTGCATGCTGTTTAAATCTAAAGTTATGTTAAATTAAGTTATGTTTAAGTTAAGTCTAAAAAGACTTCCTCTGTTGCCTAACTGCAGGTCAGAATCTGAAGTGAAAAAGTATCAGTCTATATTTGACTTTAACTTAAAGACTAAAAGTAAGTGTGTACCAAGAAAACACACTATGATACCATGGACTTAATCCACACTCAGCATTAAGTATAACTTGTTAAAACTCCTAACTGACAACAGGGTATAGAAATATAGAAAACTTAAGCTAATATTAAGCCTAATATTCTAAAAAATATTCAGTTTAATACTTGCACTGCTAATAAAGTGTGATGTCATTTAATATAGATAATTTGTTCAAAAAGTTAAGAGATCTTATGGAATTTACTATAAACACTGGCACAGTCTGTTCTTAAGGCCATGCCACACAAAGGCACATGTAACATAACAAAATTGCACAGGTAACAAAATGTGATTAGACAAGAACAGAGAATATATGGATACATATAGGTCTAGCATATAGCTCACCATGATAGGAGATTTGTTCTTTATTCTGATTGCAGAGGACAAACATGTCATCTTCTAGTGTTATGAAGTTTAAATACTGATCAAACACCTACAGAAAAAACAGAACAAGTACTGTTAACTAGCTTTATGTAAACCAAGGCACTCCTGAAATATCAAAACTGAATTCTAAGAAGTTATTGATTCATCTTCTACTGCAGCATCGTACATCTATACACAGTATAGGCAGCCGGTCACAGAAACTTGTCTCTACATAATACAACCCTAATAAATAAATAAACATGTTAAATCATATTATTTAAAAATATAATTGTAGAATAATTGAGAAGATAAAGTCTGGAGACATCTATTTAACATTTACTGTATGGACAGTCACTGTTGGAAAGGCTTCAGGACCCAGGACACTTTTGTTTCTTGGTAATATGATAAAACACCTTTTTTGTCTCTTTAACTTTAATGGACTCTGGTGAGGGGAAGTATAGCTGCTAAAACTTAAGCAGGAAAGATGCATCACTTATTACTTAATGTAAAATAAGAATTACTTTTTGAACACTTTTTATGTGTTTTAAGTGTATTTCCACAACACTTTGTTGGAAGTCATGTTTGGAAATCAAAAACATTTTTGTATGAACTGAAAATGAATGAAAAATGCAGAACTCATAAAATAAACACATATTACTGGACAAACTCTGGAAAGATAGTACTAACTTATTTGACTTTGACTTACTTTGGTCACCTGATTCACAGCATTTGCTGCAAGAGCTGCACTTGCTATATCTTCCAGTTTGCTTCTGGAGATTGCAGAGATGAAGTTCAGGTAGTATGACTCATAGAGTTGATTCCGCAGGTCCTGTAAGTTTTGAAGCAATTTTGAAACAAAATCAGTAGATGGCTATAATTCATGTACATTCAACTATAGCAAGCAGAAATTTGATGGACATTACAAGTCTTGGTGTGTGCTAGTTCTGCATCCACAACGAACCAATTTTAAACATTATTTAACCTTAGGGTTACAGTATTAAAGTTTACTTGACATATCCTGTCTACGTTCTCCTCTGTGGGCATCACAAAGTAAATGGCAGGAACATCTGGAATCGGATCTCTGTCTGAGTGCAATAATCTGGAAAACAAACTCAGACACTCAGATACTCAGAAGAGTGATCAAAGAAAAATTTTATTCTTATTTGAGCTTCTTACAGGTGGAGAGTGATTCCCATGTCTCTTAACTCTTTCACAGAGAGAAGGGGAGAGATGATATCCTGACCGAAGCGATCATATATAAGTACCTGAACAGACAAACAAGCAGCAATTAAATATAAACTATATTACTCTTATAATTATAATTAACAAGAATAATATTCTAGTGTATAGAGGTAATATCCATTACCTTCCATACTGGTTCAGCTGCAGTGTTTTTTAGAGGTGGTGCATTAAAGTTTAACATTCGCTTCAAGGCAGCTAAGGAAAGATTAGTACCCTCATTAGTTATTACATCAAACTCACAATAACAATTATTTTAACATATATAACTTATTTAAAATATATAACTTATAATTCTACAATATAACAAGGAAATTCCTGATGATTCTAGAAGATAAGGTCGGAACCAATTTATCTTTCTTAACCATTCACTCATCATGTACCAGTAACCACTTTATACTGGTCTGGATAACAGTGGATCCAGAGCCTACCCTGGGAACACTGGGTGAAAGGCAGGAGAATTCAGAAGAAGTTTCATTGTAGGACCTCACATCCACAATTTCACACTTTTTCACATTTAGGGACAATTTAGTTTAGGCAAAACAATTACTTGCATGGATATTGGACAGTGGGAGGAACTGGAGAATACAGAAGAAATTCACACAAGGAAAATGTGAAACAGAATAGAAACGTTAACCCAAATATAAGCCCCTCAGGATCAAACCAGGGACTAAGAGTGCTACCTGCTGCACCATCATGCCACCCCCATTCCTATTCATCTTGGCCCGCTTCTTGACTTAACAAATACAAGAGATTATATTAAACTGCAGTATTAAATTCTGATGTGCTGTGGCGATTAATTTTTAGTTACCCATCAGCTCTGTGTGTATTCACACAATGATGATACAGCTAAGAAATAACTGCAAATGTATTTCACCACATCACTGCAGACACATGTTTGATTTGTCATGTTTGTTTATCTGAAATGTTTATCTGAAAAAGCAAACTCCACGCGTCTTCAAAATACTGTTCCCGGAAATTGCTTCGTTCTCTGAAATACGTCACATATCCTGTTCGTTACATATTGCAGCTTCATATTTACAGTCCAGTCGTAATTCAGCCTTCTTTACACTGTTATTTAAAAAGACATGAGATTTTTTGGTTATTTGTAAAATAACGAACAAAACATCTTAGATGTTTTGATTAGCAAGCTAGACAAACTTGTAACGCTGAAGTGGATTAATCCATACATACATATACTGCTAAGTACACTTTGTAGGAATCAAAGTACAACGACATACTCGTTGAAAGCTAAATACATTTCAGAAATCGCTGACTTATAATATAAATCGGTTATGCATTTAGCAACCTGACCAGAATGTTAGCTAGCTGGGCAGCTAAAAGTACAACACGCTATATTTATTAACAGTTATAAAAGTCTACAGAGGTCCATTTTAAATGTACATTCCATTGGATACATTTAATAAACGCTATACACTTTCTAAAATAATTAAAAGAGAAATTAACAGACCTGTCTGTTTTTCTAGGATGGAGGCCGCCATCTTTACTATTTACGCACTGACAGGTTGGTGGGTGACGTGGCAACTAGGCACGCGAGCACAGCGTCATCTAATGGCCGCGCGGCTTCTCTCTAAACTAACACAAACTTGTTCATAGCAAAAATCTAGCCTCATGTGATCTTTGTGCTTTTGGTGTTCATAGTGGGCTAAAAAGAGTGCCTTTTATATCGATGAGCTTTCAGACCACTTGTTGTTCACATCATGAACACACTCAGACTGATTCAAAATGGTTTATTTAAATGATAAATGATTATTTAAATGCTGAAATAATTTGACAGTACATTTAGATGAACCGATTAAATAAACAGACCCAATTTGTGCTGAACCATCAAAATCAATTCATGTATATGGATCCTGACTTTTTAACTCGTGAATGGTTAAAGGGCTAGGGCTAGATAAAATGCATACACTACGTACTGTATATTACACATATATTTTATACAAATGTATACTGTAACTATTAGTTGTTATTTCTGCTGCCTAACATCTTAAGCTTTATAGCATAATTGCCAGGAATGCAGAATTCCATCCACAGTTATCTCATTGATCATTAGGCTGTCGTATGACATCCTCAGCAGCAGCAAGTGGTTTTTGAATACTCCAACCAAAAGTAGAGAATCAGGATGGTCTAGCAGCACTAAGAGATTTTCCACAGTACAGGAGGCTCTCCTTACATGTTGTTTGAAATACTACCCATTTAGTTTGACACCATTTGCAATCTAATTTTCAGGTGGTTTGTTTTCAGAGGTGTGTGTGATTATTATTCCAGGGTGTTAGTTTTTCCTCGCTAATTATTGTACTTTTGAATTGAGCTACATTATCTATCGGAACGCTGACTTTCAGTTGCCGACCAAGCTCTGTGGGGTCAGATGATGATCAAGTCAAGTCAAGACAAGTCAAGAGTCAAGTCAATTAAGAAGCTTTTATTGTCAGTTCAACCATATATAGCTTATTCAGTACACATTAAAATGAGACAATGTTTGTCCAGGGCCATGGTGCTAATAGAACAAAAGACAAAAAGACAGAACTACATATAACAAGACCTAAGGATATAGCTAAGTTAGTCCTAGCCACATAAAGTGCATCTGTGCAAACAGAGCAAGATAAAAGGTAGTTCAGACAAACAATACAAAACACAAGACAAAACACAAAAAGACAATAGACTACAGACAGTACACTATACACAATACAATAATAAAAAAGGTGATAACCCTTACATGAATATATGTTTGACCTAACATCAAGTTCATATGACTAAGATGAGATAATGATCTTAAATAGCTTAGTTGTCATGAAATAAATCAAAACCATCATGCCTGACACTCTTGAACCTCTCCAGTTTGCATACAGGTCAAACAGTTCCACATAGGACACCATCAGCACAACTATACACACTCACCTGGAAAATAAGGACAGCTATGTTTGAATGTTGTTTATTGATTCTAGCCCAGTGTTCAACCCAGTGATACCATACTAACCCTAACCCTAACCCTAACCCATACCAAGCTCCACAATCTTGGGGTGCCACCTACCCTCTGCAACTTGGTTCTGAACTTTCTTACAGGCAGACCCCAGTCTGTTAGAACTGTGGACCATGCTTCCAGGTCAATATCAGGTCAAAATAGAAACTCTGTGGGGCTGTGTGTTGAGCCCCATGTGCTACACACTCTTCACCCATGACTGTGTGGCCTCCCAGTACAATACCCGCATTATCAAATTTGCTGACACGATAGTCTTTGGACTGATAACAGGAGTCGTTGAGTCGGCATACAGAAGGGAAGTGGCTGACCTATTGAAGTGGTGCCAGGACAACAATCTCTCCCTGAATGTCAGCAAAACAAAGGAGATGATTGTCAATCCACAGAGTTGAAGGGAGAAGCACTGTATATTGGTGGAGAGAGCGAACAGCTTCAGATACCTAGGTGTTCACATTACTGAGGATCTCACCAGGTCTCATAATACTACACATCTTTTCAAGAAATCTCGACTGCGTCTGCACTTCATGAAAAGGATAAGGAAATTAGTCCTCACCAACTCCATCAAAGTTTGGTTTGGAAACTGCACAGCACAGGATCAAAAGTCTCTACAGCTGACTACATCTGGAATGGCCTTACCATCACCAGAGAGCTTCTACCATTCCAGAACCATCATGAGAGCCAACATCATTAAGCAGACACTACAGGAGTGTGAAAGCCAAAGCATCAAGGCTGAAAAACAGTTTCTACACATAGGTCATCAGACTTGTGAGTGACACCCATTTACTGCCTCTCCCCATTTCAACATTTCATGTCATAGACTGCTGGAGGATTCACAGAGTAAGAATTTCATGTCTGCTGTAGCAATGGTGTAATATACTATTTCCTGTACATATGCCAATAAACTCTTGAATATGGAATATTTCTTTTGAACATTGTACATTAAACTCCTGATCAATAATAGTTTTATTTAGCACATAAGATTTAAGAGATCCAATAATTAACAGACCTAGCTTCAGATCAAAGGTGCTGCTTGTGCTGTCAGTATGAGCTAATTTTCAATTCAATTCAGTTTTATTTGTATACTTGTACTAATGAACATTGCAACAAAGCAGGTTTATAGAAATATGAAATAAAACTTTTAACTAAATTATATTAATATTTATCCCTAATGAGCAAGCCTGAGGCAATGGCAGCAAGGAAACTTTCCTTGAGGTGTCTTAAAGAAACCTTGAGAGGAATCAGAACCAGAACCTACCATCCTATTTCAGAGATTAGAAATAATGTCATTTCTACAACTGTTTATAGTCAGTTGGAATTGTGCCTCCAAGTCCTCCTGGGTTTATAGGTCAGCATAGTTTTGTAGTCAGCGTAGCTTGGGGAACAGATACAGTCTTAATATTGGGGAAGTGCCAACTCACTTTAGCTTGTTTGCTTCCTAGCCTTGGCTCTATATTGTTACCAGGTAATTAGGCCTGAAATATGAATCCTGCAAGAAATGAGGGTATTGTCTTCCCAAAAGGCATGGATACCATCTCACCCTAACAGTCCTGCCATGCTTTAAACACTACTCTAATTATCTATAAAGCCAACATTTATTTTGTGGTACCACCTGGATATCCAGCAGTTCAGCAACTGTAAGTACATCACCATGCTGCACTGGATGTTGGCCATTTGTAACTTTATCAGAAACCTTTTTTTCTCCTTCAAATTATGTCCGATAACCATTAAATGTCAAATCCTATATACTGTATTATGCATCAAGAGTTACAAATAAGATATTTTGTTTAAACTTGGGAGGATTAATTAAATTAGGAAATATCTCAGCAACAACTTGCTATTTTGTGTAACTTCATCCGTTGTCATTAAGGTGTTTGCCAGAAAGTGCTTGTTCCCTGATCTGATCATTATTTTTTATAAATGACTGTTCTTGATAAGAGAACATCTCACTAACTAGTGCAGTTAATTTTCTGAACACTGGTAAAGAACTGAGTGGAATTTCTTAAAGGTGAGAAATGTGTAAAAAAAACAAAACAAAACAAAACAAAAAACAATTGTTGCTCAAAGTTCATGCTACTTTATTGTTTTTATCACAAGATCACTTCACATCACTATTTCTAGTTGAGCCTCTGTTATGTGTGTGGCTTAGTTGCAGGTATTTAACTGTGGACATCACCAGACATTAAACTCCAGCTGTTATAACCTCAAGGTCCACCAAAGTACACAAGCTGCTTCACGGTTTCTTTCCTTGAACAGCATGCATCATAAAAACCCACAAATCTAATTCTTACCTAACTTATCATTTCATTACTCTTATCTTCCTGATACTTGCAGAGAACACATGCTTTTAGCAAAACAATGAACAGAAGAAATGGAAGTCTTTAATAAATAAATGGCAAGAATATAATTTTGTTTACATGTTTTTAAACATCAGAAGAAGCAGAATATCATAAATGGTCAATTCAGATAAAACCAAAAGCTAAAGAAAACAGAAAATACCATGCACCTAAGTGTACAGAACATACAGATGTCCAGGGCATTTGTGAATGTTTTATTTATGCTACTCATAAATCATTCTGCTCCAAAAAACAATGTTTTTTTCTTTTCTTTTGTTTTTTTTTTTGCAGTCCTGTGCTGCTCTTGCCATTATGGTGGTTAATACTTTGCACGTGGCGGTAAAAAAACAAAAAAACAAAACAAAAACAAACAAACAAACAAAAAAAACACTTTCTAATGGGATGTATTCAATATGACCAAAGGGTTCAGACACCCATCATATCCATACAGAAGCGCTGTCACAAAGTAAGAAGCACATTATTGCCTGGATGGTGCAGCATTACAATTTCCCTTCACTCGAACTAAGGGGCCCAAACATGTTCCAGCATGACAATGGCCCTGTGCATCAAGTGAGGTCCATGAGTACATGGTTTGCCAAGGTTGAAGTGGAAGAACTCAAGTGACCTGCACAGAACCCTGACCTCAACACCACACCTTTGGGATAAACTGCAACTGCACCCCAGGACTTGTCACCCAGTATCAGTGCCTGTCCTCACTAATGCTCCTGGGGCTAAATAAGCAAATCCAAAAAGACGTATTCCATGAACTAGTGGAAAGCTTTCCCAGAAAACTGGAGGTTATGAAAAGCAAAAATGTCACTATGTCTGGAATAAAATGTTGAAAAAGCATGTGATATGTTCAGGTGTCCAGAACCTTTTGTCTAGAGTGTGTGTCCTTAACCATTTACTTTGTCATATATTTTGATTACAAGAACCATTACAGAAATTTTTGGGAAAGCTGTACATTAAAATTTGGAGGCATCAACGTTCAGAGGGCAGTTCACATGCACTGCATTACAGAGATCTGACACACAGAATATTCCAAGTACTTCTTGAAGAGCTCATAAGAGGAGAGCAGAGGCAGAATGAGGTGGTTTGTTTCATTTTGACTTTGAGGAAAGGCAAAGGAGGGTTCCAGAGGCACAAAAAATGATAATGAAGGATGTGGGTCAAAGCTCATGGCAGGAACCCCATCAGTACCAGTGGCAAATATAAGAACGTCATCTAGTGATGCAGCACATTGTCCATCTGGAACAAAAGGAGGAGTTGACAAATGTAATTTAAACAGTCTACAGTCTTTGTTCATAATACATGGCTTACCACAATAAACAATCAATAATGAATTATCCCAAGTTAGATTGTTAAGTCCAATTATTTGCTAATTACCAAAGGTAAAAACAAATAAGAAAAAAAGCCAACCTTCACACTCATGTAGGTATTGCTTCCAGAAACCCAGTGTCACAATTTCTTTTGCTTTCTGTTCTTCTTCCTCAGACAAACGAGCAGTAAAAAGGGAAAGCATCCTGTCTGCGGTCATCATTTCTTCTGGGCCACAAAAAACAGGGCAGAAGGCCTCTGGACATGCCTGAACTCGATCAAACACGCCTAATGTTTTAAGGCCCTCACGAAACCTACAAAACACAAAGTAAATGATTACAGAGGATCAACAAATTTGACTCTACTTTTTTTTTTTTTGCACTGTAGCCCTGTCTGTGGCGGTCAAAGAGATTGAAAGATCCCGTAGCTATATGGTGCCCTCCAGAATTACTGGGCTAACACAGACTTAGCATCACTGACACCCATCATCACCGTTACTGAACATTCACCACACCACACATTAAACAATCTGTCCCAGTCCAAGTTACTGATTTATAAACCCAATTATTCTAATATTCATGTATGGTGGACAGAAATTCTACATGGCCATGTGAAATTGCATTTTCTGTGTGAAATCAAATGAAACCAAAACAATTAATGGTAGATAATTTTCCACCTTTACCGTGAAATAGCAACCAAGAAAATCAACATGAAAAACTAATAGTAAAAAAAAAAAAAAGATATCACCTTGTCTGGATACATAATGGGGTGTGTGATTGTGCTCAGAATGAACTAATCACATTCAGACTCATGTTCACAAGAAATGTTCAAACAGTTTAATTGATTTAAAAGTGATTAATCCCAAAATTTTTCAGGATTTTCTTGATATGAACTTGGTTTTATCCAACCCATTGTCCACAAACAGCTTACAAAGTATGTTTTGGATCTCATTTCGATTAAAAACACCCAAAACATAAACATGCACCAGGAAACACTGAAAACCATCAACGATAAGTGAAGAAAATGGGACACCACAGTAACATCAAGAACAGGACATCCCTCCAAAATTGATGAACAAACAAGAAGAAAACCTATAAGGCAGGCAACAAAGACACCTATTTTTGTTTTTAGGAATATTTGGAAAATATTGGTCACTCTGTGCATGTGACAACAATATCTTCAATATGTTCATAGAGTATAGTGGCTAGAGGGAAGAACTTTCCAAAAAATAAAGAAAAACAAAAAACAACCAACATTTTGCCAAATCATGTGACAAAGTTGTACATTATGTGCAGAGATCTAAAACAAAACAGATTATCATTCAAAGAACACCATGCCTTTGGTGAAGCATGGTGGTGGCAGCATCACACGATGAGGCTTCTTCTAGAAGTGGGGCTGTAGTTAAGAAAAGACAATCATTGAGAGCACTAAAATCTATTACTATTTTGGCAACAAACCTGCAGACAGTTGAGCTTGAATATAAATCATTACAAACCAAAGCAAAAATCCAAATCAACAAAAGAATTGCTTCAGAAGAAGGAAAAAAAACTTTAACAAAATATTCCTGTTCACACGCATGCAACAAGTGTTCTTTTTTTTGCTTCCCACTCTGAACTGTTTCTATTTGATTTTCACTTTGTTTTATTAATATATGACATCTGACATGGGGTGTATAAACGATTTATATCCACTTATAAATTTTGCAGTTTGAAGGACCAACCTTTGAAGAGGCAACTGCATTCTTACAATGAAGTAAAAGTTTAGAACGTCCTCCAGCAGCAGATGTTTGTCAGACAGTTTAGTGATCTTTCGCCAGCAGCCTGCTACTTGCAAATAGTCCCTCATGGACTGCACCACTCTTCTCAGTTCCTTTAAAGAGCTTGAGTTTGCTATCTAAAACATATTAGATTAGCTTTATGATTACATGAACAAAATATATTAGAAAGTTTTAGCTATAACAATAGACTGTAAGATGTACCTTTATGACTGAGTGTTTTAGCATGACATCTCCCAGGTCTTCAGCAGTGAACTTGTAGTCAGTGGGGTAATGAAACAAGCTGTAGTAGAGCGCACGAGAGAAGCAGGCCACAGGAGGACCTCCATGGACTAGAGAAAGAGCCACTAGACTTCCAATCTCGAAATACAGGTCATCTCTCAGAGCTGCACACAAGATCGTTGGCATTAAAAATACACCTAAGCTTTCTATTTGAGGTAAGCTAATCTGTTTCAGGTTTGGTGGCTGGAACAGTTCACCCTTATTACTGTATTAAGGAGTAGAGAACAAATAGTTAATAGTAAAAGGTAATGCAGCATAGCAGGTGAAATCATGAAATCCGAATGAAATGAACATTCCACTTGAAATTTACAGTAAAACATATTTAAATACATATATATTTATGTACATTTGTAACCCTCTACGTCGTTTCACCTTATGTCATTTCTGACTTTACGTTGCTCGTCCTAAAATGTTAGATAAAAAAAATAAATCCACATTACGCCGTTTTACGGTCCCTCCATTGCATGGTAACAATGAAAAATGGCTTAAAAAGGAACTAAACAAAATTATTTTTATAAAATAAGTAAATACATACATTCAATAACAAAAAGTACTGGTACCACATGTTGTCTATTGTGTCATTACTATAGGGAACAAATACAGCACTTTATAGTGGCGGCAAAATGCTATATGTCGAAAATCAACGTGAGTCCTGTCTCCTGGAACCAATTAGCGACGTTTTACACCACATTCTTAAATAAACACAAATTTGCTTTCAGATCTAGGCCATTAAAAATCAAATCATGTCATCACAATATCATTATGTTCTCATACCTTGTGAGTTCAGAGCCAAGATTTTGCAGTTGTGAGTTCCTTCAAAGATTTGGGAGTCCCTTAACTGCTGCAGGAGGAGTCTGAGGAAGCGGCGCTGTGTGCCCACATTTTGGCTCTGCTTTTCTCGGTTAAAACTCACAGACAGTGTGTGGCAGGGGTTGAAGTCATTCTGCCGCACAGCCTGAAGGGCAGCTTCAACCACCCCATCGTTTTTCACCTGCACTTCTGTGATCTGCTGTGTTGATATTTGGGTGGCCAGATTCCTTAACATCTCAGAGGGACTTGCGTCCATACAGAACCTGATATGAACGAACAAGCTACTATGAAACCTCCGGTCTTTTCCTCAAAATAACATTTATATCAGAGCAAATAATCTTGAAATATTGAGAATCGGAATGAACCAGACCGAACAAAATGTGCCTTCATTACTGCTACCTTTTAGAGATGAATGATGAGCGAATGGTGGAAAGACATCTTTTTATCAGCCTTTTCTTCTCTTGCCTCTCTGCTAGTGGTGACTTAACATGGTTTGGCAATGTAGACACTGTTACAAAACCAAATATAGTCATTAAGGGAACTGTTAAACTCAAGTTAAAAACAAAATCTTGATATTCAAAAGTGGGTCAAGACCATCAGCCAGTTCTAAATTGCTAGAAACCAGGAAACGAACAAATATTTCATCCTAATCACTAATTATCCCCTCTTGAGGGAGAAAAACAGCACTTAAAGAAATATATATATCTAAAACACAATATGACTGAGTGTTAGTTTGGTTTAGCTTACCTGTTCCTTCAACAGCAGCCTTGCAATCATCACAACTCCAGCTGGTACCATAAAGCTTGAGAGAAGAACATTTTCGGTGGGTTCCACTGGAGCCACAAAACTTACAACGAACAATCTCATAAAACCTAATAACCCAAAGAAAGATAAGGTGTTTAGTTTACTCAATAGCTTTAATTGTGAGCAATTTAATCACATGCCCCATAGAACAAAAAAAACAAAACAAAACAAACAAACAAACAAAAAATGATTTTAATCCTGGGTAGAGGAACGTTTCACACATGTAATTTAGAAACAGGCTTTATCTAGATAAATTAAACCAAACACGCTAAACACTTCAGTGTGAAACCATGTGCTTCTTAGAATGTTACAGCTAGATGCTTATCAACAAGACAAAAGACCAGCCGTAACTTAGACTGACCACATGATGTAATTTTCCTGATATCGCAAACATGCAAATAAGAACCTTATAACTCAGAGTTTAGGAATGTAAAGTATGAGAAGTCAGATTATGAATTCACAGGAATAATTGTTAACCCCATGTAAAGAATGAGCAGTGTGAAATGTGAAACAAGATAACCCCGGATTCTGTTTACCCAGACTTCAACTATAGGAAGTCTTTTTTCTTGTAGATGTAACATTGATGTATTTATTTATTGCAAAGCTTTGTTGCATGTTAATTCATTTATAAGCCAATAAACATTGTAACTACAGGTTTAACCCAAAACAAACCAAAGTATGTTAATGGGGTTCAACTAAAATGCTACACTGAATACAAACATAGAAGGGTTCTTTGCTTCTAATCACGTTACTGTTTGCTTACCCTGACTGAGCGTTGTAAGTACGACCTTTTTCACAGAAACATTTAACAGCGTCACAGTGCTCATACACCTGTAACAGTTCCCCATAAGCATTCTCTTCTAACTCCCATGATGCATCTCTAAAAGACAGAAATGTATTTGGTTTCATGAAAGTTAAAGACGGGCGAGAGTCTAATATTTAAAATGTGCAGAATATTATTTGCTAAGCTGAATAATGAAACGTTATACCTTTCTGGTATGTGTATTCCCATTCTGAGCATTTCTTGCTGGAACTGGTCAGAGTTGTTGCATAGTGTACATCTGAAGAAATACAAGGCAGCACTATGTGCCTGACTCTGTGAAAGATGAATCAACTTAGAAACTGAAAACTTTTAAGTTCACAGCAGTGGTAGAATAAGAATAACGTGTGTGAGAATATAAAATTAGTGGTAGGTTTACCTGAACACAGTCCCTATGAAACCAGCTTCCGTGACATGCAGGGCACTTGAGCACAGAGTAGGAGAGAACAGGCTTTATGGGCTCCAAGCAGATGGAACAGGACAGAGGCAGGGTGGGGCTGGAAGAGCAGATCTGAGTGGGACGATGCTTTCTACAAAAAGATCTGGTCAAAAGAAATATCATGATCACATGGACATACACAACATGTTTAAATCCCTCCACCTTATTTCAACAAGTATTCCCACACAACTCATTAGGCACTAATACAACATTAATATAATATTTAGAATAAAAAAAAGAATTAAGAAGAAAAATCTCTCTCCAATCAGTAAACATGAGTAAATACTGAAGACATCATTTGGAGCCAATGTTTTTTTTTAATGTAATGATTTACAGTTTGTTTACAAGTTTGCATTTGAATTATCAGTTCATACATAACATCACAGTGTAGGTTCAAGACAATGCGACATTAGGGTGGAAACACTAATGCAATTTTTGCAGGGTTGAGTGAGTCAGAAGGCTACTACATGAAGGTTACATGAGTCAGAAGGCTGCTGAATACTTTTGAGAGAATACTTGTCTAAATGCAGATATGAATGTGATAAATGTTTATATAAATGGTAGTATGTTTACATCCCCCTTGCTGAATCAGCAGTTAATTATTTAAAAGAAATAAGGGCTTATAAACTGCATGTAACTATAACTATATATTTTTTTATTATTATTTTGTTTAGTTGTGCACAGAATAAGCTATTTCACATTTAGAGTTTACATATAGGCCACAAGACAAAATAAAAGAAATGAACCAGTTCAAAAGTTTACATCCCCTCACTTGTATTGTTGCCTGGATGATCAATGACTGTTTTTATATTTTGGGACAGTTCATCATAAGTCCATCGTTTGTCCTAAGCAGTTAACCTGCCTCAGGTCCTGCAGATTCTTTGCTTTTCCAGCATCATTTACATATTGGAGCCCTTTCTAACTGTTGCTATATGATTTTGAGATCAATCTTTTCACAACATGGACAATTAATTAACTCGTACACAACTATTACAAAAGGTGCAAACATTCACTAATGCTCAAGGAGGAAACACAATACATTAAGAGTCAAATTTTGAAAAAGATGTTAGATGTAAATTTGTTATTAATCCTTCATTTCGTACTGCCCTTCAGAAGCTACTTAAGATATTTACATGTTTCCCAGAACACTAAAGCAACCTTTTAATTAGATAAATTTAATGAGAAAAATATAGCTGGGATCTTTTATTCTGTGGATAGAAATGAAGCCCAAGATAAAGTTACTTACGGAAACAAGTCGGTGAACTGGAAAATAAACTCTTGTTCTATTCCACAAGGCAGGTGGACCATCTGTCTACATTTTTTGATGGAGCAGCCAATGGAAGCACCAAGCTTTTTACAGCCCATACACCGCTGCATTAAAACAAAATAAACAATGCCTTATTCACAAACACATGCATTCTAAGACAACATTGGTCTTATATTCGAAGTAATCATTTACCATGTCAAATAAAGAGAATAGTTTCATGAATGTCAATTTACCAGCCTTGCAGATCTGTGGGCCTCCTTTTTGATATCATCTACCAGAAACCCATGAATGCCTTCGTTTTCCTCTCCTCTCTGGAATATTCCACTGGACATAAGCTGCAACATGATTTACAGGGTTTTGTATTTATTCATTTGAAAGATGCTTTTATGCTCAAGGACCTAAAGATAAACAGTCTTTATTTCATATATATATATATATATATATACACATGTGTGTGTGTGTGTGTGTGTGTGTGTGTATATATATATATATATATAACACACACACCCCGATTTCTACGATTTCTAGAGGGCACAGGTTGCTATAATAATAATAATAATAACAGCAACAACAACAACAACAACAAGTGTCTGGCACATCCAGAATTTAAGATCTTGCCATTAATATTAAATATTCTGGCGCATTTGTTAAAAAAAAAAAAATCACGGGTGTATAAACATCATATACGAGTTGTACTCCACTGTCTTCACTTCCATTTGTAGTCTCTGCACCAAGTCGCTCTACATTGACATAAAGCAGTGTCGCTGGACACGCCCACACTTGGTCATCAACGGTCACTGATGATCATGTCACCAGAAGTCACCAGCTCTTGTTGAAATTAATGATCTCTGATCGCTTGGCTCCGTTCACACATACAGCTACTCACAGCAGCACATGTGGACGTAGCGTAAGAGCCTTGCTCAAACACCCGACAGTGTGGCTTCTTGGAGCTGGGACCCTCAAACCTCTGATAATAAGCTAGAGCCTTTAACTACAGAGCCACCACTGTCCTACACAACAATAGCTCCCTGACAGTCCTACGATTTGAACTGTCACCTGTCAGATAACGCTTTAATTTTCTTTTCTTACCAGAAGAGAATTAGTCCAAACAAAACCAATACGCACGATATTTTAAACACTATCCACTCATTTGCTGTTCCTTACCAAACAAAAATAGTGCACAGTGAGTTTAGATTCCTCAAGCGTGATCTTCTGTCCGTATTTCTCTGGGCAATCATCACAACGTTTGCAGAGTTCACAGACTATAAATACACAGAATACACCAAATTTTGGTTGTCAAATGTTGGAATAACCAGCTTTAAGACTTCAGGATCATCGTTTTAAAATTTAAAGGGTAATTAATAAATGTTGTGCAAAATAAGCAAATTTGTTTATTATTTTTCTACATCTACAGTAATTATTTACAAACAGGAACAACACATACTTTCATTGATGGAGTCGTCATCTTCAACAGCACGTTTCTTCGTCGTCGGCTTCATTGTTAGATTTTCACCGTTGGCTAATATTTTTATTTGTACGACAGCCTGATGTCCGCTAACGTTACTTTAAAACACCTTCTAGCTTTTCTATAATGAACAATAAACAAAAAAGGCTACATTTCTCATATTAACAAATAAGAAAAAGACTAGAGCTAACTACCGTTGTAACTGTGTGTATACATACACTAGCTGTTTAAATACCTGCGACTCGTTTGCTGATGAAACTGAAGTGTTGTAATCATTGAAAACTGTCTTAGCGAAGAATATTAAATTGTTGAACATCAAGAA
>JAOTRN010000002.1:4897639-4908316 GCA_028566695.1 Bagroides melapterus
GAGGGAACAAGCAAAAGAGGAATAACTTTTGAGATTTTCGCCCTCGCAGAACGCTCCACATTGCATTGCTTTGCTGAAATCTAATTTGAGAGAAAAATGGCAAACCAGCTGTTCTTTTGACAGCAAATCACCAAAACATGGGCTTTTTCAGCTCAACACCCCATCCAGCAGTCCACCCTCATCTGCACATCAATGGAGCCCTTCTCTTGTCTTGAAGGCTGTAATTAAAGTAGTGCACGGCGCTCGGGGTAATTTACCGTCCCTTTCCTGGCTCTCTCTCTCTCTCTCACTGAAATCAGGTAGCAGCAAATGATTGCAGTGGATAGGGCGTTCCGCCCGGAACAATACGGCCCGGCTTTGTGTTTCTCTGCGACGCACTGTGTGCCTGCATGTTGGATGTGCTCCCATTAAATATCCAAATTTATTATGCAAACAAAGGGGGTTAATTGTCCATATATTTGCATGCCGAGGGTAAATGAATTATCCTGTGGGATAGAATAAAATATTGTTTCATAGCAACCACAGAAGGAAGCCTGCATTGTGAGGGGGAAGTGAGGGGGTGTGACATTTGAATTCATGATGAAGGTAGACTCGAGAGAGGGATAGATACTGATACAGTATTTGAATTTATTCCCTATGCACTATTTTGGATTTTGTACTCTTGTTTCGAAGTCTCACTGGGAATTGTAATCTTTCGATAGTTCACTATATTTTCCATAATACAACATAAATCCCATTTACAACCAATGATTTTACACTACTAGTCAAGTACTAGATTATATAAACATGCTTGTACTCACTTTAACATTAGTTTATGCATATGTTAACATGTAACACAAAAATGTTAACATACTCTTGATCTCATTTTAGCATTCAGAATAAATATAGAAAATATAGTCAGATTTCCACAGTCTAAAGCTCAATCCATATGCCTCAGACATGACATATACATTTTATCACGTTACTGTGTTAAATGTACATGTATGTCTGCTACTGTAGAGACGTTTATCAATAATCTCTCAGAATTATCAGCCATGATTAGATCGTTATCTGACCCCACAGAACTTGATCGCTACACCCTAGATAATGTAGCTCCACTCAGAAGAAAAATAATAAAGGAGGAAAAAAATACACTATGGTATAATGACCCCATGCACTTTAATACAGACATGTAGAACATTTGAACAGAAATGGCATTGAACTAATTTGGTATTATAGCAAGTATGGCACAAAAGGAAAGCTTCATGAGCTACAGGAAATTTCTCTGAAGATACCAACAATCATCCTAAATTTTTATTACAACTGTAGTAAATTTAACTAGGAATAAAACCACTGTAGAAAAATGCATACAATAAATGTGCAGCAGAATCATGAAGTATTTTAATGGCATAATAAAAATCAAGCACAAAATTGAAACTATTAACTTAAAACCAGGTAATTTGATTTAATAAACCTGATCTCAACCCCTGTCAACTGTCCAACCATAAGATAGGATTTAAGCCTCATCATAACATGGAGTCAGCACTGGTTAAGGTGGTAAATGACCTACTCTAATGGCCTCTGATCAGGGTTGTGTCTCCTTGTTTATGTTGCTTGACCTTAGTGCACCTTGTGACACTTCTGACTCTACAATTAAGGGAATTAAGGGAACAGCCCTCTGCAGTCTTAGGTCTTATTTGACTGAACATTATCAGTTTGTAGATGTAAACAATTACTTTTCAGATGCTAAGGTTAAGTTTGGTATTCCACAAGGTCCCAATTTAGGCCCACTGTTTTTCTACTTATATATGCTACTTCTGGGTAAAATTATTTGTCAAAGGGTAAAGACAAATAATTTAAACAGTGGATGCTTATTTACATTCCTTCAACTTAATTTCTGACAGGACAGAAGTGCTTGATACTGGATGGTCTTTCTGTTTCATCGTGTGCAGCAGTAAAAGACCTTGGTGTGATTATTGGTGTGAATCTGGTCTTTCGTTCGAAGCTCATGTAGATGATAGCATTATGGTAGTCTTCTTTCATCTCAGAAATATTGCTGAGATAAGAAATATGATGTCACTACATGATGCAGAAACACTAGTTCATACTTTTGTTACCTCTAGGTTGGATTATTGTAAGGCTTTACTGCATGAATGTTCCAGTAGAAGTATAAACAAACTCGCTAGTCCAGAACACAGCAGCTAATGTCCTAACTAGAACTCTGTGATATGAACACAATACTCCTAACTCATCCACACTGCGTTGGTTCCCAGTCAAATTTTGCATTCATTGTAAAATACTACTACCCTATAAACTACTGAATGGTCTTGTGCCACAATACACGAGCAAACTTTTTATTTCTTTTTTATGAACTGCCATGTGTACGTTGGTACATCAAATAGTAAAGCCTGCAGTGGGGGCAGAGCTTTTTTCCTCAAAAAGCCCCAGAGTTATGGAACTGTTCAGAATAGTGTTCAGAAACAGAATGTGTGGTAATAATGTTAATAATGAACCGGAATAACGAAATGACACTGATACTTTATATGTTGTTCAAAAGCTCCTGGTTCTACAATTTCAATTGCACACTCTCTGATGTCACCCAGATCAGTATGGGTTCCCTTTAGAGTCATGGTTCCTGTTTTTCCTCATATGAAAGAGGTGAGTATGGCTGGGAAGTAGAGAGGGAGAGAGAGAGAGAGAGAGAGAGAGGAGTAATCTGTAACAGAATTAATTGTTAAATGCAAAGATGTGTGTAATTCTGACCAATTACTGCTCAATTATTGCTCAATGTGGACGAACAGCAGCCCACAGACTCCAGAAATCCATGAGAGAAATAAAGTTCAGCAAAGGCTGTAAATTGTAGAGAGGGTTTTGATGCAAGTATCATTGAGATGCCCAAACAAATGGTTGGGAACAGGAAAACCACCCAGATGCCTTGTTGTTTAATTGGTTCAGCTAGTCAATTAGGATGCTCATGTTAGCACCTACACACTCCCAATAGGAACAGGAGTTAAATAGTTACAGAGGACAATAATCACTACTGCCAAATTTCTGCTTTAATTTACATTTAGCAAGATGTTTAACTCATGGATAATGGTGGAGCTAATTTTCCCAGCAGAGGGGTTCGACTACTTCTTGGTAAAGCACATGAAATCTCTTTCATTGTATTACGCAATTTTGCTTCTCTGATTATATACATATACACATATACATAAATCTCTTCAATGGTTATCAGTGTTTATCAATGTAAAGTACCGAAGAGCTCTTATTATTACTTGTTGTTCTCAGATTGACTGGCAACTGCTTAGGGGTGAACACAAAATTTTTAATATTAGTAATAATTGAATGGAGTGAATGAATACTATGTGTGCAACAATGCACTCTGCTCATGATTAGATTTAATGCAAAACAACATGTGTTTTCTTTATAAATAAATCTAAACCATACTAGAAGACTATAATCTCTATGAAGAAGAACAGACTATATGGTCAATACATTTATAAATACACATGTACATTTATAAGTACTCCCCAAAATTTGATAGAATAAACAAATTTTCTCAAAGATTGTTGGAAATATAATGATCTCTGTAGTGGTGGTCATGTAACCGTCTAAGCTAGAACGTATGTCAATCATTGTGATCTGAAGCTGTCAGTCAGCATGCTCTCTTTCATAGCTTGTGCAGACTGGGGCCTCTGCTGTTCAAGCACAGCAACTGCATTAGATGCATTATTAATAGAATGCTGAGATACAGATTACCATATTCCAAATTATACACATCAACAGATTTTTTTTGCATCGCAATACACGTCACATTTCACAATATACAGTATATTTAAACCCCTACTGAATATCTGAGCTGTTGCTGCATTCAAAGTGCATGCCTTGGTAGTGGGAAAAACATGGATGCAGCCATGTTCCTCTATATATCATGCCATTTTGTGTGTGTGAGCACGTGTGTGTATGTGTGTGTGTGTGTGTCTCTGTGCACGTGTGTGTTTGTGAACCTATGCATGCACTTTCTAGAGGAACTAATCACAACACATTTCATTACATCAGAATCATGGCACTTGGGCTGAGCCTTAATGAGTAGGTGAGCTGTCCTGTACTCACAGAAAAAAGGGTATTGGATGCTGCCCTTATTTCTTACATTGGTGGGACCCTCAACTTTGTACTTTTTATACCTTGAATATGTCGTGGGTGGCCTTTTTTCAGTTTCAGCACATGCCCCTCAAAAGGTCTGTGCACGTCCCTGGGTACAACTAAGGTGTAAATAATTAGACTGCAGTAATCTTTTTTAAATTACAGTTAAGGCCAAAAGTTTACATACTTTTAAGATAAACTTAGTTTTCCACAACTACACTAAATTTTTGGTCCATTTCTTTTGGCAAGTCAGTTGAGGCCACTGCATTCTTCACATCAGTGGTCATTTTAAACAAATTAATTAAAAACATTTTTATATCAGATTAATTTCACTGTATAAGAATTCCACTTGGACAGAAGTTTATATATGCAAAGGTGACTTTATTGGCAGTTGTCATAATTAAATGTTCATTAGGAGTGCAGATGTGGCAGTAAAAGGGCCTATATTTAGAGACAGTGCTTTTTTCCCCTTTTTGTGGACCTCAACATGTCTCAACACCTCAAGCAACTGAAAATACCACAAGCATCTGTTAAAATAATTGGATGTAAATATGAAAGCTTTGGACCACTCAGACCCTGCATTGTTCAGGATAGAGGCACAAGTTAACTCCTATGGATGACAAAAGCCTGGCTGAAGTATGCAGGTGAAACAAAAAACAAAAAAAGACTATTTGGCTGTAATGAAGAAGGATGAGGTTTTTAATCCGAAGAACACCATTACAACATTGAAGCATGGGGTGGAAACATAAGGTTGTGGGTCTTATGATGAAAAAGGGACTAGTGCAAGAAGAAGGACTATCAGTCCGAAAGTTAAAACAACAGGTTCATGCAACAGGACAATAATCCTAAGCATATCTCTGAAATGGTAACAAAATGGCTTAAAGACATTAAAGTGAAAGTATTGTATATGCCATCTCAATCCCTGACCTGGATCCCCAATATTGTGGACTGAACTAAAAAAGTCTGTCTGTGCATGTAAGCCCACAATCATGAAGTATTGTGAGAAGCTTGTAGAAGGTTAGAATTTTTAAGCATTTAAAAGTTAATGCTGCCAACTTCTGACAAAATGTATGTAAACATCTGACCACTGATACTCTGAAATAGTAAAGAAAACCTTAAATATATCTGTCTCTTAGTAATGCTTTTAAAATTACCATACAGGAAATAAAATAGATTCTCCAATGAACCCAGAAAATGTATGGTACCATAAAAGGTGTGTATGCATATTTTTCACCTCAAATGTAGACTATATCCATGTGAAAGATGTATATTGAAGGTAAAAAAGGGCCCAGCGAATTAAAGTTACATTGCAGTACCATTTTTTTCTGAGTGTATGCAGATGGCGCTGTTACACCGAGCAAAGGTGAAGCAGTGATTTCTCTACTGACCTACTGACCTCATGGTTCGCAAAGTTGATGTAACCTCCATGCTGCCCACTGTGTTCCCCATGTAAATTCACTCCTGTTTCATTTAATATGCTTGATATGCAAAGACATTATTATGTAACCTTAACACCCTCATTAATTTGCCTCAAATGTGTAAAGCCACAAATCATCCTCTTGTTTTCTGAGTGCATAACATTTTAGCAAATTAAGACACATCAACAACATTAAAACATATAAAGCCCTGAACAGCTTCCTGAGAAGCAGGAATGTGTATTTGTTTGTTGTCTTTTGGGAATATCAGTGTGACAGGTTACAGTACAAGGTCCAGAAACATGTTGCCTAGAAACTAATGGAGAGAATAACCCAACACGCATGTGTTTGTCCTGGTGGTGGTAACCATTGGCAACAGCAAAAGATCTCCTCTCATTTGAAGTAATTTACTCAAAGAGGTTTTTTCACAATATGAGAAGATTTCCCAATCAGAACTCATCTGGGCATTTGGTGTATTCAGGCAAGAATATTTTGCAAGCAAGCCAAGGTCAAATGATTCAGAGCTCATGCTATTTTGTAACATGTGTTTTTGTGAATGACTGGTCACAGAAAAAACAAGTAATCTTTGAAGTGGTAGCTTAAAGACTTCCTAATTTCATGTCAATTAAACTAAAATATAGGATTTTAATTCATTTATATTTATGTAATTTTGATCTATCTATCTATCTATCTATCTATCTATCTATCTATCTATCTATCTATCTATCTATCTATCTATCTATCTATCTAAAGCTGAACACTGTTTCTCTCTAAATTTTTCATGTATGAATACAAGATACACCGTTCCTTTTACTCTTACCACTCTTTATTATCTATCTTCTAGTATAATGGCTTTATATACTCTGATACTGTACTTTATATAATGACTCTATATACAATACAAGTGCAACACAGTGTTATTTCAGCCTCACTGCTGTGGTCAAAAAAAGTCTCAGCCAGACATCTGGGAAGTGATGTTCATATTCTGGTTGTTGCTGATGGCAAAGGGGTGAAACATAGTTGTAGTTGTACCTAATAAACCGGCATTTAAAGCCTGGTTCAAACTGTCTTAGATAATAACTCTTTGGTTGGCTTATTGTCTGCAAATGTAGCACTACTGTCACCAAAGACAGAGATTGATAAAAATCTGGTAGTGTCAGATATTTATTGAAATATTTAAAACTATCTAAACCAATGCTACAAGCTCACATATTAGCCACCAATATGGTGACTGTTAACTTATGGGGCAGGTCAAAACATGGCAGAGAAGAATTTATGAAGATTTTTTTTCTGTATATGTTTATATTCATGTTGTAAATTATGTAGTGTCCTAATTGTCCTAAAGTTTTCAGTTGTTTAATGTTGTTTCGATTGTTTAATTAATTATCAAGGTTTGACACATGCTTTCATTCACTTCAGTAATCACATACAGTATATGCTGATGTTTATTAATAAGACAAAGTAGTCATTCTAGGGATAGTTCTACAGAACATCTGCTAGGACTGCAACAATTTAGAAATGTCATTTAAATAAATGCTTTCATAAGCTTGTAATACTTTGTATGATCATTAGTCATAATTCCCTATATTAATAATAGAAGTAACATATAGGTGTGTGAACCTTTTTTTTTTTAGCCCTTCTAAGCAAAGCAAAAGCACTCCAATTTTTGCTCAAAATCCTGATTAATGCACCTTCCATTATAACCTCCGTCAAGATGGCTGAGTTCCATGTGGTAGTAGGGTCTCAGAGGTGGAATAATTTGTTCTGCCTTGTTTCCCTGGCCTCACGTTAATAATGGGAAGAGCACAGCTTGGAACACCAGCTAAGAGCTACCTAGCTCCTCTAATGCCTCTGCCTGAAAATTGTTCCTGGATTAACTGATCACTGCACAAGTATAGCTGTTTATTATATAGTGTGGCCCTCTGACCAATCCCTACCAAAACAGGATGACTGACAGGGCATTGAAGAATGAATGCAGAAGCCTTTCCCAGTTCAAAACTATCATTCTTCCTCCCATTTCTGCCTTATCCGCTTGAGCATGTATTCATGACACATCATGCAGAGATGAAACAGCAAGGCTAAGGGCATGTGGACATCTCTCTTTATCCTCCCCCAACCTGCACACCATTGTTGATATGAGGATGACTGTCAAACAGTATTTCCATTATTTCTTTACTCATGCATCCCACTCCAGGACTGCTGTGATGTTCGTAGCATAACTAGATCCACAGATATACTACAGCTGTGAATATGAATGTGTTTTTACAGGATTTTGAAAGTAAACATAGCTGGTGAAATATGCTTATTGTGTATGTAATATGCATAAAGTAACAGCTGGGGTATTAACCAGGTTGTCAAAACTACTACATTATTTAAATAGAGAAAAAATTATTTTTTATATGCTTTAAAAAGCATTAAAATATGCAATTTGGAAAGGTCTTCAAAAATAACTAGTTTTTTTTTATTTATTTTGATTATGTATGCATTGTATGTATTCCATACAGTAAGCTAGTAAAATAGAATGGCTTACAGTAATAAGATGGGCTGACTGCAGGGGAAGGTTTTTAACCTTCTCAAATACCATTTTGCCTCTCAATTAACAGAAGAAAGAAATTAAAACAATTGAATATAAATTATTTTGTAGCATATCAAATATCTCAGGTAATACATCTTGAGTATTTAGCAAGATCCCACAACGCTGGCTGTTCTGAGTTCATCTCACACACTGCTGAGTTCATCAAAAACATTTTACCAGAAAACAGATGTTTGAATTAATAATTCAAATGGAGAGTGTATAGACAGGCTGTAGATGTAGCCTATATGCTGGCTTTTTTTTTTATATATACAGTATATATATAAATTGTTGCATTGTTGTAGTTTCAACCTATATGATTGATATGATTCATATGAACAATAAAATAAATACAAGTTTGAACTGGATAAAAAACTGCTTACACTAACACACCTTACTAGCTTAGCTCTGTGTTTGACTGAGTAGGCCTAAGTAAACAGGTTTCTACCTTCGTATAAATACAAATTTATAAGTTACATTTTTACAAATAACCAAGTTATTCAAATATGATTTTTTTAAAAATAATTTATATGTTCTGAAATAACTTTAACACACATTTGATCTCACTTCTCACAAAGCAAGTTGCTGTTGGTGTTAAAGTTCTGACCAAAAATATCACACTCAGACGCCATCTGACTCATTCAAACGGTTAGAATTAGTCTCAGAATTTATAACACATTTAATTTATAACACATTTTGCGCAGTAAAAATGAATGAATAATTTGATTCGTCTATAGGTACACTGAGATTAGAGTTGGCTATAGTTGAATGCAGTTCAAAACATCAACTGAACAAATCTTTCTAAGTGTTATAGTTGTAGGCTGCTCGGACTACCACTACATGAAAAGGGTTTTTATAGGATTATTTGCTTTCGCGGAAAGCTATTACATGGTTTAGTGCTCGCGCCCCGGGGGCGTGCATGTTTGTGTGGGATCATATAAAAGTGTTGATACAGTCGAAGCGAGAACAAGCGGCCATGACCAAACTGACACGCGCGGCCTCCTCCTCTCCGTCTCGCTTCAAACCCAAGAGGTGGAGAGATGGATGAGATGCAGGGAGGGGTTTGTAGTTAAGACAGCGCGTTTCCACCACCTTTGCTTTCAAAGCCCGCGCACCCTGAGCGCAAGGGGTTCATACATTATAGGTCTACGATGTTTGTTTAGGTACCACAAAGCGATACGCCCTCCCTTACTCCACTTCCGGGACCCGACGTATACACAGAGGTTCCACGATTTCTCCCGGTCCACTACTGTCACTTCAATAAATAAAAAGCGCACGCCGAGAGCCACATCGCGTGCAAAGGCGGCTTCCCGCTCGAGCTACGCGCTGCCTGAGCCTAATGCGGCCTGACATGTTACAGTAAAAGTACTTTATTAAATCAATATTAAATTCACAGCCTTTGACATCACGGTCCGTGCAAGATAAAGGGGAAATAAGGCGTAGAGTAAAAGTAAATAGTCGCGCATTTCGAGAAGGAATACACGGGGGAGAATTAGCGCACTGCTACTCATGTTTTAGACCGAGGTCTTGACATCAATGAAAACATCATAAAAGAGCACGCAAACTCAGAGAGGAGGATTGACAGAGAGAGAGAGAGAGAGAGAGAGAGAGAGGCTAGGCTAATGATCCTTCTGTCCTTCATGAAGATCAAGTGAAAGATGTAGAACTACTAATTCTCTGTGCTCAGTTTGTTCCTTTAAAATCTTTACACTATAAAACCTGCATGAAATCAGTGATAAGTCACTCCGTATAGCAATACTCTCTAATAATACTCTCTTTGCTTTATTATAACGACAAACCATGGCCTAATTTGTACTATCACTAGTTTGATTTTAGATCTACAAAGCACTCGATTATAACAAGCTGTTCTGGAAAATTCAGTAATGCAAATGTAATGGAAATAATCTTGTTGAAACATCTAAATGTTAATTACTAATATACAAGACAGTTTAGGTGAATTTAATGATGATGCATAGAGCATATTTTCTATCCAAAAATTGCCCTTTTTTTAAATGTTTTCAAATGTCCCCAGTTTTAATATTAAAAAGGAAAATATAGTTTATTTTTTAATTGACTATATAGATAGGACGATAGAGTGAGAAATATATCAATAATATAAATAACAACTTGATTGATACATTTAGACATGCATTCATTCCTTCCATGCCACCATTCATCCTTTTGTCACTTCACTTTTTTATTAATTCATTTATTATAATCAGATGCAAGGCATTTTAATATTGAAGTGGTGTATTGTTTTAAATAACTTGAGGCTGTCATTAAGATAAATTAGATACACTATATGGTATGTGTACATGATTATCACACACATATACATGTTTTTTATGCGTCATTCCCCACTTAGCTATTATCTTAAACCCTGCTCTTTGGGAAGGATTTCCAATAGATTTTGGAGCATAACTGTAGAGATTCAGGAGAATCAGCCCCTCCATCCATCCATCCATCCATCCATCCATCCATAAAGTAATTCATTTATTCATTTATTTACTTATATTCTCAGGCTGAATGCTTAACAACAACAACAACAACAACAACAACAACAACAAC
>JAOTRN010000002.1:4925445-4938530 GCA_028566695.1 Bagroides melapterus
TCTGGATACTCTACACACCTCTGATGTTGCAGGTAGACTATGATTTGAAATTCTTTGTTATAGGCTTCATTATTTTAATTATGCTTGTGATTTTCTTTGTCACATCAGCTATGTAAGATTTAGGCTGTGGAGTTATGTCATTCTATGCAATTCTTTCGGTGAAACAATACTTCTTATAATTTATATAAAGCATAAGTATGTAGCATGTAGCATGGATGTCTCAGAGCTCAAAATGTTTAATTCTGAACTTAGGCTGTTTGTTATTTACAGGACATTATTTACATTTTACATTATTTACTGTTCAGTGTCACCCAAATGAGCATGAGGTTCCCTTCTGAGTCTGGTTCCTCTTAAGGTTTCCTCCTCATATCATCTCATGGTGTTTTTCCTTGCCAACGTCACCTTCAGCTTGCTCTTTAGGAATGGAGGTTAGAGATACTGTATATAGTAACTTAATTTTAATCTTTAAACTTTACAATTTTTTCCTATTTCCATACTTATGTAAAGCTGCTTAGACCAGGTTATAGTGAAGATGAATGAAATATAGAGCATAGCAAAATGCATATAAGTAATAATTTTTGGGTAATTGCTGTTAATACCATAAACATTATGCTGTATTAAATTGCTTTTGGTGTGACAAGAAAAATTAAAAGATATTTTGAAATATAATCTACATATATTGCAAAGTGCAGGCTACTGCAAAACAAAAATATAGTCACTACTAATAGTCACACATTATCCACACATGCTAATTATGACCATGATGACCATGCTGACCATGCTGACTAGCAAAACTTGCTAGTAGAACTTTTTAGAAGAAAGTTTACTAGTGATAGTGCTATTTTTCTTAGCCGGATAAATAACTTTCAGAACTGTGCCATCTTTTTCTTTGAGTGAGGCATAAAACTTTGACCTCATTGATGTACTTAGCTAAATGTAAAATACTCCTGAATTGTACCACAACCTGGATTTTTACACTCATCCCAATATATGGGGAAACATTTCATGATTTATCACAATACTAGAGTGTTTAAAGTGCTGTACAAGAGCACAAATGCACGGTTAATCCTTGTCAGGTGTGGTACACAGCGCCCCCTAGCCAGAACATTGTTTTCGCTTGTGAGAAGATCGCCATTATGCCACGATACACTTCACTCACACAACACACAGATGTAGAAACTCAGCAGCATTGGGCACATACATTAAGGCAAAGAAATGCATCAACCATAAATTAGTTGATCTGGAATAAATCTATCGTTTTAAATGTCATAAACATAAATGTCATTTAACTGTCGTACGGACACATACCACATCTCCAGAGACCTGTAGATGGCAGTGCTAAACAAAGATTCATGCCCAGGTCCCCTCTCTGTGTGTGTTGACCTCAGGCTGGTCTCCGTGCAAAAACCTAATTAGACAAAAAATCTTTTGAAATCATATCCCTTGACACATTAATGCATCATCAAAATATTTTTCGCTCATTAATTTGACTTGTTTGTGGTACCACTTTCCTAATACCTTGTGTTGTTAATATGTCTGGAAGAAAGGCATTTTGAATTAAAACCAAACAACACCCCATCAGGGCTATGCCTATTTATGTATTTTGGACAAATAACAATAATGACAATAACAAAAGAAATCTGTGATTAAAAGGCTGACTACAACATAGATTTGAGATTACTGCCAATTCAGCACACTAGCCGACTAACCTCCTTATACCAAAAAAGATTTCATATAGATTATATGACTCGAAAGGAGAAAAAGGAAATACATATATACTATTCAAGAGTTTGGTAGGCCAGCTGCTGGAGGATTGGAGCTTGTTATTCCAAAAGTAAGTTTTTTTCCACACTTTTTTTTTTTTACTCCCATTATGCTAACCAGTCGCCAGTGTCAGTGTCAGTAGCTTCAGGGCAGATCGTATTGGGTGTGAAAGAGAAAACGGAATAGAGATTGAGAGAAAGAGAGAGAAGGGGAATGAGCAGTGTGGGAGGATGGGTGCTGGTACTGCCAAAGAAATGTTTGGGGGGGGGGGGGGTTATTATGGGTTGGGTAAATTTAAAGAACAGTATGAAATGCAGTCTTCAGAGGTGACTTTGAGAGATGCTGACATAAAAAAGGAACATGGCTATGTGGGATGCATGTCCCGTTGTTTCTTGCCAGCTTGCTGAATGTGTGGATCGATGGCATGCGTAATGCCTTTGCTCTCTGTTTTGCTTCCTATCAAGGTTGAAGGGCCAAACATAAACACACATAGATCCTCATGAATTAGCCTTATGTAGCAAGTGATCCCATTTCCATCCATGGGTTTTGTAGTTTTTTTTTTAATTCACAGAAATGTTTACACATAATTATGATTGTTCAGAGGTAAAGGCATAAGCCTTTTATTGTATAGCAGATGGAGCATCACCATAGCAACACAGCAAAACATCCTCTCTACTCTGTGAGCAATTTCCAAACATTTAGAAAGGACAGTGATTTCAGGCTTCCAAACACATAAGAAACACCACCCAGCCAGACAGATCTCCATACCCATGAGATGCAGATGAACAGACAACATATAATTAGTCAGTATCTTCTGACTAACCCTTCATATTGCTCTGAGGATACAATGTAACTTCCCCCCCACTGAATTTTATTCATTGCCCTCTCTTTTATATCAAATGAGAATATGTTTGCCAAATTCCAATTTATTAAGGTATGCTCTGTTCAACAGTAACGTGTTTTTTTTTTATTTAGAATGCCCTTTCTTTCATTCTACTGCCATCTGTTAAGTCACAAGGGAATGAGGAAAAGTTGGGAATTAGCAAGTTTCCACATGTTGTGGGTGCAAGTGGCACAATTTTTAATTACACCTGGACTTGGCTAATCTGAAATACTTAATATAACAAATGGCAAATCAGCTACTGCCTGGCTCGCTCAATAATTGGGACTTGGTGTACTCAGAGTTTCTTTAAGCGTCTGCTCCATTAATTAGCTCCACAATGAGGCCTGCGACAATATGTTCCATATTTATTCAAGCGGATTCCCCTGGTAGCGCCGGTGAAAGGTGGGAAAGCTCTGAGATGGTGAGACTCAAACCTGGAGCTTCATTAGTTCGGCTCAAGGCACAGCAGCCATTCCTCAGGGCCAGATATACTTATCAGCCACTGATATACTTATCAGAGCTTGTACACTAGAATACCACATTTGGTCTCAGTTCCTGGCAGCTTACACTGAAAAGGTTGTAAGAAAAAGCTCTAGCTTAATGGTAGACCATGGCCATTCTTCCAAGCTGTATTGGTATCCTACTGAAATTCTTGTCATGAGTGGTGTACTGTTATAAAAAAAATTATAAAATGCTTGCTTGCGATTTCTTACAGCTTACAAAAGGGTTCAAAGAAAAAACCTAGTAAACCTTCAATCTGAAAGACAATGTATAGAAGTGTTGGGACAGGTGTTAGCTCATGTTAGCGCAGCATGAATGAACAATATATTCCAGCCACAGTATTGCACCACATCACGAACAGCATTTTTTTCCAGCCGAGTTCGTATTGACCCGAGCATTAAATGACGGCTAGTTATTGTGCTTGTCTGAGAGTTTTCATGACTTAAGGCCTCATGCAGGCAGGTGGGAGTGATTTTAAGTGGTCAATCAAAGAACGCAAGTTTGTTCTTGCGCTACATGAAATAATGTGCTTCCCTTTGGGGAATTTTAACAGCAGGTGAGCAAAATATGAAAAGATTTATCCCTGGGGGATTGATGACAATTTTATATGAAAGGTTAAGACCACGACTAAAACAAAAGGCTGAGGAGGATAAAGAACAAGATTTTATACCAAAGTGGACCTAAATTGACAGACTTTGATTCTTTAGATTAAAATCTCTCTCTCTCTCTCTCTCTCTCTCTCTCTCACACACACACACACCACACACACACACACATACACTGCTGGTTGACCTCAGCTTGAAGATAAAAAGAACTGTTTTTACATTTGTTATTGTTTTTCTATGAAATTCAACCTACTTTTTGATCTTTGTCCCGCTCTGATTCCCTATTATTCACTTTCTTTCCTTGTCTTTCATATATGTGTATATATATTAATACACACACACACACACACACACAGAGTGGGATAATAATTACCCAGGTCTGCAGAACAGAGTGTCCTTCTATCTGTCAATCATGCCTACACTAATGGCCTCTCCTCCCCTCCTCTGGAGTCTGTAGCTTCTTTTCCTTTTTTTTATATTAATTTCAGCTAACCTATTCTGTCTCATTCTCTCTCTAAGAGGATTGTGCAGAAAAGCCTGTTGTACGCCCACACACACTCTCCTCTCCCCTCCTTCACGTGTGAGAGATAATGATTTTGAGGTAGGATTTGGAAAATGAATGCCTTTTCATAGTGTAAACACATCAAAACGAGCAGTGTGTGCACGCCCGGGTGTGTATAAAACAGTGCATGAAAGAGGTAGTTACAAGAAAGAAAGTAAGAAGGAGGGACAGCAGAGCTGCATTGTTTATGGATGGATTATGACACTTATGATGTTTTTTTTATGTATGTGACGTTCTAACATTTCACCAATGAGATTTCTTTTCTTAGACTAAAATAAGACTAAACAAACTGCAACGAATAACATGACAGGCTTCAACAAAATCAGGCCTTATCCTGCACAATAACTGAACACTCTCATAAATAAAGGCACCAAACTCTACTTTTTCCTTGTTGCCAGAGATCTACTATGATGTATCTTATCTTTAGTACATTTACATCATTTAGCAGCCACCCTTATCCAGAGCAACTTACATTCGTATCTCATTTTTATACAACCGAGCAACTGCAGGTTAAGGGCCTTGTTCAGGGGCCCAGCAGTGGTAGCTCGGTGGAGCAGGGAATCGAACTCACAACCTTCTGATTGGTAGACCAACACCTTAACCACTGGGCTACCACATGCCATTAGTACAGTATCTTAAGTTTACCTTGGAAGGAGGATGCAGTGGATTTTTATAGCAAAGCTTTACAGGTACATCAGTAGTCCAATTCTATACATTTAGTTTACAATAAAGTACATATATACTACTATACTCACTTTTCCACTTACATGATACATACTAAAGGTACTCAGGACATGCACCCCAGTGACAACCAAAAGTAATTTTATTTCTGTCCTGGATAGTGTTTAATGGCAGTGTAATAACCGTGATAGATCCAATATATGTTGAACAGAGAAAATTTGGGCAATGAATGAGTGCAAATAAATACCACGTTCACACCTTGATAAAAAAACATGATAAAATTACTCACCTGAGCTTTATCTGAAACATGCCATGCATAGAAACACATTATAATTGTTTTACACGACAACTGTGCAGTTTTCACTCACATGAATTAATCATGTCTGAACTCTATATCGTGTTCAGATCAGGTGTGATTATAAGTGAATGGATGAATGGATGGTTGCTATGCATCACATAAACATCCGGTGATAATTTGGAGTAAATCTGAGCTAATTTAAAAGACTTGTTTTTGAGTGACTGATGTTTGTACACATACTGAATGCTGCAATAAAATGTTTTCCATGCCATTACTTTTATTAATCTTTTGTAGCTAGAATGTTGTGTCAAAACTAGATTAATATTAAAGATTTTCAAAGTGTACATTTGGGATTTGAGTGCCACCTGGAGTTTAAATGTTTTCTTCATATATTTTTTTGTTATTTCCTTTACATTTACAGCATTTGGCAGACAACCTTATCAGAGCGACTTACATTAGACCTCAGCTTGGTGGACCTGAGATTTGAACACCCAACCTTCCAATCAGTAGTCTAACCACTAGGCTACCACATCACCCAGGGGGTTTCCTCTGGGTACTCCTGTTTCTTCCACCAGTCCATACAAATGCATTGACATTATCTGTAGAGTGTTAGTTTGTGTGTTAGTGTGTGTGTTTCCTGGGATGTCCAGGGTGTCCCCATCAAGTCCCCTGCAATAGACTCCAGGCTGTCTGTGAACCTGTGTAGGATAAGCAGTACAGAAAATGAATGAATGTGTATCATATTGTCTTTCAGATATTTAAAAAATCTTACTCTTAATTTGATAAATGCAGAATCCCATTATATAATGTGATTCATAATGTTTTGTGCTGTCCATTGCACATGTACTACGCACATACTCCAAATTTGCCCAGCAGTAACAAACCTCAGCAAACTAGTAATGAGCCAGAATGATGTAACTTTATAATAACTTGATAATTTAATCTTTAATCTATCTTTCTTTAGCCAGTTAATATAAGTAAGTAGTGTTAAGTATTACATATTACATACGCTTACATATTAGTTTACTGGGAGCTCTTAGCTGTTTAATTCCACTGAACTATAAACTGTTGTAGAAAGGAGATTATTTACATTTACATTATTTATTGTCCAGTGTCACCTAAATGAGGATGAGGTTCCCTTCTGAGTCTGGTTCCTCTCAAGGTTTCTTCCTCATATCATCTCAGGGAGTTTTTCCTTGCCACCGTCACCTCAGGCTTGCTCTTTAGGAATAGATGTTAGAAATAAATAGTGAATTAATTGTAGACTTTACAGTTTTTACTCTACTTTATATATATATACATACATACTGTAAGTGTATACATTCCTTTTAATTGGGATCTACAATCAACAAGAATAATAAATTAATGACATTCACAAAAAGATGTTAGGTTGGAAATCATTCCAACCTAACATGTATTAGGATATTAAAATAAATGTAATAGACTAGAATAATAATTTTAATAGAGATGTCATAACTATCATTAGTACTATATAACATGTCACAAGAGCTAGAGACACTGATATGACATCATTACTTGATGTAAATCAGACATGATTATGAAAAGTAAGAGCATCATTGCAGTTTCTACATATACTTTCATTTACATCATTATTAACAACAATGTTCTCTTTCCTATAATATTATATTAATTATGCATATTATTACTTGATAAAAAAAAAACGCTTTCCTGCAAAGTGTTTTTTTTTCATCTAGGCTTTTGTTGTTTAATTGCTAGACTTGGTCTGTAAACTGTGTGCTAAATTTAGCCTGCTTGTGGTCATAAAACATTTGTTCATGGCATCCCTCATCATTAGATGAAGCACTAGATAAAATGTACATTGTTAATGGAAGGTAAACAATAAACACTTAAACACACTGCAGTCTGCCACTAATATTATTTAAGACACTGGGAAAGCACTTTATGTCTAAACTAAAGTTATATTGTAGACATCTCTGTCCCTCTAACCAATAGTCATTCGTTCCCAAACTATTTCCTTCTTTGGCGTTTGTTTTTTATTGTTATTTATTTATAAGTGTGAGCGCTGACAAATTCAGCTTCAATGATGAAATAGTGCTAGTTTTCTATAATGTTTTATGTATGTATATTAATCTTGGCACACATCTGGCAATGTAATGAGAGGGTGAAAGTGAGTTTATGTCATCTGCGAGTTTACTTTTCTGAATGAAAAGCTCCGATTCTGCAGAACATAAAGCGATGTTGATGGCTAGCTAGAGTAATGTAGCAGCAGTTACTAACAGCAATACCTAGGGCTGTAAGTGCAAAAAGAAAAATATGTAAAAATATGGAGTGCTACATTTACCTAATTATTAAAGTTATTAAAGTTATCAGACTTTTATGGTTTGTTTACATTTAAATTATTCCAATAAACTTTAATAATTTCACTAAACCTTTAAAAATACATATTTCTCAGGTCACCTTTCTCTATCCCTTGGTTAGAGTTAAAATTCTAGAGTACTTTAGAAAAAAAATGTGCTAGAGATGAATATACCAAATATTATATTTGGTATACTTATTTTTAATAAAAATAATGTAAAATAACCATAAAAATTCAAAATATTTAACAGTCTGATCAGACATTTGTAGAACCCCATATATTTAAAATAATAAAAAAATAAAATTTAAATGTAAATAAAATTTAAACTTTAAATAATAAACATTTCATGTCACATGTTTATTTCTCTGTTCTTTGGTTAGCTTTCAAATTCTTGAATATTTACAAAAAATGCTACAGTGTAATAATATAGACAAATATACTAATTTTTTTAAGTTATAAATAAAAAATTCTAAGATCAAGTGTAGCTTCATTTTCCGAATCCAAATATTGTGGGCTAATTTCAGGTGACTGAAATCATCTGTATATGTGTTAGATGAAACCTGGCAACCCTAGTTAATGATGTTGCCTCTCACATACTGCAACAGGAAACACATCTTCTGTATCAAATACAGATGAACAAAGTCACAACTAAATCAAATCCTCACCGTATGATGTTTCCTGTTGTTCTGTTGGAATCATGTCCAAGCTAACCAGCTAAGCGCATGCAAATGCTACAGATCCTTGCCAGAGAGTCTCTGAAAGAAAATCGTGTATCACAACAATACTTAATATCCTGCTCACAGCTTTTTATTTGACTGTTAGCAAATTCTCCCTACAGTATATTCTCTAGTATGTTTTGAGTACTGAATTCCTTGAAATACTAAAAGAGGGTTACTACACAGCAACGCCTATAAAAGGTTGTAAACAACATTGCAATGTTAAGTTTTATATCAGCAGAACAGCTAGACAAATAATATTAATTCATATTTCTCAATTAAAGCAATACTTCACCCAAATGTGCTAATGTACTAAAAAAGAACGGAACCAATTAATTTGATCAGCCACTGCTAGGCTTCTACATTCATTAGCACTGTTAGCTGCATTGTGTGATTTTGTGTCTCAAACGCTAGTCTAATCATTTTTATTCAAACTATCCATCGACACTCTAAGAAACATATCGCTATTTATTTGTTCTTTTCTCAGACAACCAGTTTTCATGAAAGCCAGCAGAGGACTCTTTAAATGTTTGTTTTTAGCATTGAGCTAGTTCGTGCTAATGTCTGTTCTCCCTGTTTTTTTTTCTTGTTAATATAATTATTTTTCTGTAGGATTCTAACAATTATTTGGAAGATGATTACCTGCCAGAGCTTTTACTACTGCTTATAATTATTCATTCATACAAGACAGGGCATGTGTTTTTGTATAAATGAATAAATTCATGGGCATCTGGAAGAATCCTCTAACGCATGCATGTGTGACAGTGAGTGCTTATGTGAGAACATGACAGAAAACATGCTTAATGTAAATGAAAAACATGATGCCTCTTTTTCTCACTTAGACACACACGCACACAGCTGTACATATACGCTTTTGCTGAGAAGTGGGCCATTGCGTGCGGTACGTATGTTACAAACACGTCGTCAATGTAGCACCACTTTATTGGTAAACAAGGAAACTCAGTTTGGTCAATAAATGATCTGTGGGCGTGCTGCTCCCCTTAAGAAAGCCTCAGCGAGTCCTTTAGGAGTGCCCTGCTGTGTGGTTTTATGGGGAGAAAACACACACACACACACACACACACACACACACAAATGTTGCTTAATGAGCCTCTTCTCATGGTGGAGCATTTTTAGATATTTTGCAGCCAAATGTCTTTTGTTCTTTACCACGGCTATTTTCATGCGCGCTTGGTCTTGGAGTGGTAAAATAACAGTAATTGCTGGATCGTTTGCAGGTTGTTTAGCTTGTGTACTGAGCCAGATGAGATGAGCTAATGAGCACAGCTTCCAGTGGCAATTAGTGAAGCAGCCATGTACATCACAGATGATTTGCAATTAACTAGCTACATATTATATACTGTATGTGCCAGGAGCTCTGGTGTACTGGTTTGGGATATGAAGCGAGAAGATAGAGAAGGGGGTCAAAGGGAATCCGACTAAAATGGTGCTGGAATATTCACTCACTATCGGGTGTAGGGGAGAGAAAATAGTGCTATGCAGAAGTGTCATGCATATACAGTGCGCTTTGTTGAAATCTGCCAGTGTTTTAATTGGCACAGAGAGTGTTGAGAGTCAGGAGAGATCAAATGTTTTGGTGTCAAATGCAGAAACTATTCACAGGAACGTTCACATTGTGAACATTCAGCCATAGCATAACAACTGTGCAGCGGTTTATAAAATTTCACATAAGAGGATGGTATAGGCAACGCTGAGGGAAAACACACCGAGGATGCTACCTCTGAAGTGGGAGCAATGGAAGATTGCTTTGGAAGCTGTTTCTTGTGTGACATCACACAGCGGCTTCTGTGATATTTGGTTAAGACTGTCAGTTCCTCTGACAGACACGGCAGATGGCTATGTGTGTGTGCGTGTGTGTGAGTGCGGATAATACCATTGTTGTTACACTCTAGGATGGCAGCAGCTTTAACACTGCTTAGCTGCTGAAATTCAAATGCCAAAGACACGAGAACACAAGGAAACACAGAACAACCTGCAACATCAATCCATAATGAATCGCTTTTCGGTATAAAACAAACATTTGGAGTGTGTCTCTCTTTCATCAGATTGCTCTTTTATTTGGGTATTTGGTTACTGAGAAATAAAAAGGTCATGTTTATTTGGGAAAAGTGCTGTTCTGTCTTTGCTGAGATTTACTCAATTTTGTCAATCAGACCTTTAGCTGGTAATGAATGGCAGTCTGCACAGAGCCCCAGGCTTTCACTAATGCTACCCCCATGTTATAGTCCCTTCTCATTCTATTTCCTCACACGTTAATTAGCTTCAGAAAGAAGTGTACATGAATACAGCTTCAACACTCAAGCGAGGTCCTAGCTGCTTTGGGGCTCCACAGATTTGTAAGCCAACTCATGACATCAAACATTGAATGAGCTGCTGGTTTCTAACAGTCTGTATCTTGGGAGTAAGATGTTACATCCTGAACAAAGATGTTCAGATTATTGATTAGGTTTTAGGAGCTTTGCCTCAAAACCTTCCTGTGTTAATAGCAACAGGACAAATCGTACAAAATAACAGTTCATGTGTTCTGTATGTCTCGAAAGTTTGAAAAAGGAAAGAAAAAGTGGCTCAAAAAGACTTTTATGTTATCACTGAAAGTCAAATCCGTTAAATTGGTGTCTGGGAATTGTTCCACAAATGCTTACTATGAGCCCAATTATGAGGAGGTGTGCAGGTCTCAAAGCAAATCTCTAGTTTCTATTGTAACAACGTAAAACAGAGTAGAACATATTCACACAGATTCTGAATGTGCTTTCTGATTAATTCTTTAAGTATAATAGAGTACTGTTCTGTTCGGGTTCTTTTTCAAATCTCAAATAATACAATATAAGCAATAATTCAGCTTTTGAAAGTGAATTGAATCTGAATATCACCAAATTGTGTTCCTTGTTACTTGATACTACTTTAGAACATCAAGGGAAAATGTTCAGAAGTCTTTGTATCTTTGCATAAATTATGCTTGTGTCTATAATTAGACCTCATAAAAATCCCACTTTACCATTAATCATTGGTGTATTCACTACCTATCATAGAGAGTAAAGGTAAATAAAGGTACATTATCAGCCCAGTCTCACAGAAAAAAAAAATGTTTTGCAAATACATCATAAAATAAGATAAAAACATAATAATTTTTTAAATAAACAAGTTCAAGTTCTATAGGTGTGAATATTTGTATATCTTGTGTGTTGAAATATCCTAAAATCCAAAAATTGAATCCATTATAAATCAAAGCTTGATGTTACCAAACTCACTATGTTCCTGTTTTAATTTGACAGAAAACATGTTGCTTATTTGCTAGCTCACGGCTGCTGAGAACCAAATTAGTTGCTTGTGCATCATGACAGTCATGTCCACACATTTCCAATCGCCATGACAAGATCTGCCAAAATGGCTACCGGATGATAGGCTTTGCATCTAAATCCTCCTCTAGCGTAATTGCATGTCATTAATTCTTTGCAGGGCTTGTGAGAATTTTTGCACACCAATGTTAGAAAATGTGACCTTTACTAGCCCTGTTTTCAATTAAATCCTTGAACTATTATTATGCTATAGAGTATAAAGTAAGGAATTGCCAATCAGTTGTTGTTAATGTAGAATCGAGATATCTTTAAACCTATTCAACATGTTTTGTTCTAATTGTAATTATTACTTTTCCAGTTTCAACTTCTAGTGCACACTATGGCATTGCTGTGACTCCTCCTCAGGTTAAAACCCTTCACCTGACTGGTTTTTGTATGCCTCCAAAGCAAACAAAGATGTCATTTCCTCATTTCCACACAAACAACTCTCAAAGAGTACATGCTCCCGGAGAGGCCTTTCTGAGTGCGAGTGTTCAATTTACAGGTTTGAAACTGTAGATTAATACTGTCTCCTGGGAGTCTATTATCAAGTCTGCTCATCCATGCAACAGTGACCACCATCAAGTCTAATTCGAGCCACACCCCATCGCCAATTAAGCATCGTCCCTGCTGGGGTCGGCCCCACGATAACGAGAGTGGTGACAACTGAGTCATTAGCAGGCCGCAGCTACAGAACCAGAGAGAGGAGCCATTAGGGGACGCAATGAGTCGCCTTAAAGTCCCCACAGAGTGTGTGCTTCTGCCTCGATGGGCCTTGCCTGCCTTGGTGAGCCAATTAAAGTTGTTATTGGGAGACACAAAATAATTAAAGGTGCTCTTTGTTGTTTTTTATTTGGGCTGCACCAGGCCACCCCTGGCAGTGTTGCAATATGTTGTCTGATGTTTGGTATTCAATTTCCCTGTTAAGTATCAAAAATAAGAGTGGGCATGGGCATTTTCCAATGTTTGATGCTGGTGTAATGCTGTTGTCTGTTTACTGTATGTTCTGCCACAGCATTGTTGCAGCATGACAGGAGTGAGCTGCGAAGTGCAATAATAAGGTGTGTTGGTATAAATCCTGGCCAAAATAAGGTGTGGCATTATTTTCTAACAAAGATTGGTTCTATAAACACATACGGTGTAAATGAATTCTACAGAGAACTGAAATCATTTAACTGTATTTTTCTTAGACATATACATAATAAAACTAAAATTCTCTCTTTCACACTTCAATCAAAAAATAAAAACAATTTATCACATTTTACAATTATGTTCTTTTAAATTTTATAGCTTAATAATCAAATAATCCAACTTAAGACTTTTTGTAAAGTTTATTTACAATTAAAAAAAAAAAAAAAACACCTGCTGAAATGTTGCTCAG
>JAOTRN010000002.1:4958835-4976957 GCA_028566695.1 Bagroides melapterus
TATATATTATTTTTTTTATATGATTATATTGTTAACGTGTTAATATGGCCATAACATACTATAGTTCTATTGGTGTTGTTTTCAGCTTGTTTATGAAGCTGCTTGGTAATCCTGACTGAACCTGTGCTTCAGTGTTTTCTGATTGTTGGTTACGACTATGAAAAATATCTAATTACAGTTAGTCCTACATTTGTTCCCAAATCACACGCCTTTAGTCAGTCCCTACAGGAGATTTTGTGGTTGTTGCCAAAAAACTACTTGAATTGGTGAAATTATAAGTACAGGATTCTTCTTTTAAACTGCTACCATTGAAGACATATATGTATATATATAATTATGTTTTATGATCTGTGTTCATTTTGAAAAACGGCAAGCTCATCCACGTATCGTGGACTTGATTTTGTGTTAATTTCTTTGATCACAAAATCACGAAATCTTGAAGAGACTGATTAGGACTGCCTGTAATAGTCTGATTTTGAATCACCAGGAAGGAAAACAGAAAGGCCACATGTTCAGTTAGTCTACATGAGTGGGAGAAATTGAAAGCATTTTATTTTTTTCTTTTCAAAGAAAAAATATAGCATTTCTATGGTGACAGACAGGTCATTCAATGATAAACCTGTTTGTACAGACAGGAAATAAAAAGTTGTTTTGTGTGATTTTATTTAGTCTTTTTTATCCAAATGTATTGCAGACTAAACATTTACATGCAGTACGTTCATTTTGTAATTCTTAGTAAGCGTGTACATTCTGCTTGTTGCGTTATCAATATCACTTCATCCGACATGATCGTTCATGCTGTTAGCATGGAGCTATCCTCTCTGCTGATGCATGCTAGGGTCTTTGTTTTGTCATTATCTTTCTTTCTGTCTGCTAGGATTAGCAATGTTGGGCTTTGTGTTTTTTATAATCATCATATAATTTACTTAACAAACAAGCTCATAGGCCTCTATTGTACAATTTTATGATAAAATGTAATACATTTTTAAGCCACCGGAGGCAATGGCAGCACAGATTATTCTTTCTTCCTATAAAGTGCTGCTGCATGAAGACTGTGTTGAGTTAGCCTTGTTAACATAAACCTAAATATAAATTTCAATAAATGTTGCAAATTATGCCCAAACATGGAGCAATGAGACTGAAAGCTGAATAAAGGTTAATAGAGGTGCACATGGTTCTTAAAAGCATAAGCGATTGCAAGCAAGATTGCTTTCTCCTTTCTGGGAAATAAAGAACTGAAAGGTATTATTGGTATTATTATATGTTTCATGTACTTTTTCCCTTTTCTCTTTCTTCTTTTCTTCTTTTCTACACCACAGAGGAAATCACACATCACACAGACAGAATTAGACTGCTGGTGGGAATGAGAGAGCAAGGTCTAAAATGCCGAAACTGTCGGAGTTTGTCCCTCAACACAGTATAAGCTTGATACAGTGCACTTTAGTAAGCAGAGACAGCTTACATTACAGCTTTTATTTATTCATAGCTTGTTCAGATTAATGATGAGACTATGAATGTAGGCATTGAATCCTTTGAATCTTCACTTTTCGTTTTTAAAAATCTAATTAATCTAATTAATCTAATTTCTGTATTTGTAATTACTGCAACCAACACGGTCATGATCGCTGAAATGCTGTATCTATTAGCTGACTTGTAAAATGGTTAACTGAATTTTAGTTGTAGCCACCAGCGGCTTAACGTGGACACTTCATTAGACCATGTTCAGCATTCTGCTTCAGCTATTTCTAATTAAAGCCTATTGCTCAGCACACAGATTTCACAATCAGATCGATGTGCATCAGATCAGTACAGAGCAACATTTCTTGAGTGTTTTAACACCTGAAGAAAATTCTGGAATTTCTGGATTTTTGGTCAGTGGACACAACTCTAAACAACATTACATGTCTATTTGTCTTTTCTCCCCATTTATCTATAAAATAAGTTTTTCTTGGCAGAGCTATACAGATTGCAAATCAACATATTACAGACAGGAAATGGATATTACGGTTAAGCTTAATAACCAACAGAATTTTGTTAGTCAACTACTTGCTTATAATAGGAAATTATGTAATTAACTAATAACACTGTGTTATAAAATGATTTCTCTCTACTTCTCTCAAATAAAATTATCATGACCATTTGATGACTTGTTCAAGAGGAAATGAAAAACGTAGGTCTGTTTTGGCCCACAGTCTGTGTCTGGGTAATGTCAGTGTCTAGTGTCTAGTTCTTCGTATTCTATTCATCTAACTGGAATTTACATGACAGTGTGACAAGCCACAGTTCACTCAGTGTATAAGCCAACTGTGGGCTGTCTTTATATAGACAATACACTGAATTCATTGTAGAGATGATATTGCTACCTTTAATATGTTATTTAGACACAATGTACAAAAAGAAATAGTTTTCTTAATTAAAAAAATGATCTAATTACAATTGAATTTCACAGTGATGTTTTTCTGATACATTATGTTACTAACTAAATCTTACACTGTTGAACAGCCTGAACTGCTGTGTTAATTTATAAAGTCATCGTCCAACTGATAATATTATGAGAAGTTTGCCTAGATTTGGCAAAGAGTGATAGAATGATCACTGTATATAGAAGATGCAGACTGATATACCATGAATAGTTGTACTTAAGTACTAGTAGATAAGAAATTTTATATTATTTAACATACAAAATTCCTGATGAAATGGTAGTTTGTTGGGCAAGCAAGCATAAGAAATAACTTGAGAAACCCAACAGCAAATTTGCATGATATTTCTTGATTTAAGTATTTGCTGTTCATGATAATGTACTAAGATGCCCTTACATGACAACAACCCCCTAATCAACATACAATTGTCGGACTGTATATTTATAATCACACAATTTAGTGCCACCCAAATGAGGATGAGTGTGTTCCTTTTAAGGTTTCTTCCTATTCCATCTAAGAGAGTTTTTGCATTTGCCACAGTCGCCTCATTCACCCTCAGGCTTGCTCATTGGGTATAAATACAAACATGTGTAATATTAATCTTGAAATTTTGTACTATATTAATATCTTTGTATTATGTTTCTTATGATCTCAATGCTGACAATGTCCATTGTTAAAAGCACTATATAAATAAATTTGAATTAATTAAAGTCTAATGACTGATGACCTAGGTGTGGAGCCAAGCAGTTTGATTTCAAGTACTTGAGAAACAGGTGTCTACAATTGTTATTGGGGTATATTGAGAAAATGCTCCTGGGAATGAAAGTGTGCACATGGAGAAAATGTGGGGTGGGTGAGAGAGGCTCAGTAGTTAAAGCAGACGGATGATTCACTGTTCCCAGCAGCTTTCAGAGTGTGCTTGCTCTCACTCGCTTTCTCTCTCCATATCTGCCACTCTCTCTGGCCCTCCTCTGCATTGGCACACCTGCCTCTTTCAGCCTTGCTCCACCTTGACAGCCAGCTTCAACAACCTAGTGTTTAAAGGGAAGACAACGTCCAAATTGATGTCCCTCACATACAGAGCTAGGCTGTCATCCACAAAAACAACAGAAGAAAATGAAAGGGAGAAAGAGTGTTGAAAATAACAGCCCCGAAGATGCAGCATTCAAGGCGGCAGCGTGAAGCACCCTAAGAGGCCATAACATGGAGTTATAGAAGATTCCCCAGCTTAGAGCCAGGCATCTCCCAAGGGGTTAATGATGAGGATCGGTGGGTGTCGCTCTGGCTTTGATGGCTTGGTACATGCACATCTATTTGTCTCCAATAAATGAATAGTGCTCAATCAGGAAAGAGCCTTGGGTTTCTGCTGCCATGACAACCCATACTGCTACAGCGAGGCTGCTGTCATGGCGACCTCAGAATGTTCACTCGCCTCAGTGTGTCTTTATTGTACCAAACTCATTAGAATGAGCAAAATGAAAAATACAATCCCACACATTCCCTCACTGATCTGCAGTCTGGATTTAATCATAGAAAACTGCATTAATAGAATCAGATCTGTGTTTATATTGACTGAAACTGTTTTCTTGCCTTGACACTATGTATACTATGTATGTACACTATGTATGTATACTTTACTGCAGTTAGCTACAGCTTTTGCACTATAGATACTGCTATATACACACTGTGCCCTGCAATGCATTCTTAATATTATATCCCTGAAATGTGTGTCCTTTTCATTATCAGTTTTTTGTTTTTTTGTTTGATGTTGTTTAGAAGATGAAAAAAAATATAACATTTAAATAAGTATTAAGAAGTATCAGTTACTGACTAAAACTCTTTGTACAAATAATGTGATAACTATATACAGTGTATACATACACTAATCTGCCATAACCTTAAAACCACCTGTTGCTCAGGTCCCAATTTGTGCCACCAAATCAACTAATCTCTTATGGTATAGATTCCATAAGACCTCTAAAGGTGTTCTGTGGTATCTGTCTCCAAGACATTAGTAGCAGATCCTTATTAAGTTGTGAGGTGGGGCCTCACAGGATCTAACATGTTTGTTCAGCATAACCCAGAGATGCTTGTTTGGATTGAGATCTAGGGAATTTGGGGGCCAAGTCAACACCCTGAACTCTTTGTTATGCTCCCCAAAACATTCCTGAACATTATTTTCCAGTCTGGCAGGGTGTATTATCCTTCTGAAAGAAACTGCTGACATGTTTTGTGTAGGACATACTGTTACCATGAAGCTGTACTTAGTGTGCAGCAATGTTAAAGTAGTTGCTATGTGTCGAAATAACATTCACATTAATGCCAGGACCCAATATTTCCCAGCAGAACATAGCTCAAAACATCACACTGCCTCTACTGATTTGCCTTCTTTCCGTAGTGCTTTCTGGTTCCATCACTTCCCCAGGTAAGAACACTCATGAACCTGGTCCTCAACATTATGTAAAAGAAAATGGGATTCATCTGACCAGACCACCTTCTACCATTGCTCCATGGTCCTACTCCATGGTTGGTGCTTGTGGTGCAGGAGATGGATCGGTATGGGCACAGCAATCTGTGATGCACTGTGTGCTTTCTATCATAGTCAGCATTAACCTTTTCAGCTGTTTGCTACATTAGCTCTTCTGTTTTTATTGGACCAGACAGAATTAAGTGCCCATAACCCTGTCAACTGTTCACCGGTTCTCCTTCATTGGGCCACTTTTGGTAGGTACTGTACCAACATGCAAGCAACACCCCACAAGACCTATCATATTGGGGACATTTTAATCCAGTCATCTAGCCATCACAATTAGCCATTGTCAAAGACAATCAGATCCTTATGCTTGCCAATTTTGCTTCATTCAGATCCTCATGCTTCACCCCGTGATAGTTGGCACTGTAATGGGATAATCTTATTAACTTCACCTGTCATTGTTTTTAATGTTGTAGCTGATCAGTGTATATATTATACACACATACACTTTTACAGGTGCTTTATTACTACTTATATATAGTGTTCTATGCATTTTGAGTAGAAAATGATGCAGTGTGTTTTGTTTTTGGAGTATTTTGATAACTGAAGAGTCCAAACATTCATTGGCACGTGCTGCATAAATGTCCTGCAGAGTAATTATTGTGCAAATATGAGTTTCCTTGGTTTTTAGTATGTAAATAAAGACAGTAATTGGCCCAGTATGAGTTTCCTTTGTGAATAGTGCAGCTTTGAACAGGCATTTCATGCCGAGCGGCTGTAACTCAGCCCAGCAGTGATCAATAGAGAACGAGGCTAGCAGGTCGTTTCCCCAGCAGCCTACACGGGTCAGTCAATATGTTGCTCTCTTCTTTGACATTGAATTGATTGCGAGACTGTTGTTTGTAAAACTGTTTAGGAAATGTGCAAAAAAAAAAAAACAGAAATAAATAAAAATGTTGAAGGTGGGGCTGTGTGAATTGTGTGTGATGGGGTTTGTTAGGATTTTTTGATGGAGAAATTTATCATTTACCTTTGTGTACCTATATTGTGTACCCAACTTTGTGTACCCAAACTGCATGCTTGAATATCAAACATCAGCTGCTGCTTCATATGATATTTTAGCTTGGAACCAGTATACCAAATGTTAGCGTTACTCTATTTCTGAAGCAATTATTTGAGGACATGCTAGAAAAGCTAAGTTTAGGCATAGGTTTCCTAACATAACTGAAAAAAATTGTTGGCGTAACATAGACAGAACATGTGAAACAATAGACAATAAACATCAGGAACACCTGAATAATTGAACTATTTTGACTTGCAGTTCCCAGAGTGTGGCTTCTATGGGATATATGACAAGATTCTACTTTTTCGTCATGACCCAACCTCCGACAATATCTTGCAGCTGGTCAAGTGTGCATCTGACATCATGGAGGGAGACCTGGTGGAGGTAGTGCTCTCAGGTAAGATTCAGTTTTCTGAGATTCTTTTTGAATCTGTAGACCTTAACGCTTCCCCGGGAGTTGCTCAGGTCATATTTATTCGCAAAAGAACAGCAGTGAATGATGAAAGTGATAATAGGGACTGTGTTTTACCCCTTTTAGCACTACTGATGAAATTTGACAGTTGTCTATCGAACAGTATTGGAGTCGCATCTAAACACATGGACCAAAAAATCATAAAATATACTGTGACCATTTTCACAAGGCATCAGTCATTGAGGTTCCACACGACAACACTACACTCATTTAGCTATTTTTGTCACCCCCTCTTTTTTGGCGTGTGAGAAACATGACGCTCATCCAAGTTTGGCTGCTGCATGTAGTGCGAAGCCGGAGCTGTGTCACCCAGGAGGGGGAAGCGGTGGAGGTATCACGTTTGACACTGCTAAAGTGTTTCTACAAATGCTGGAAGGCCTTTTTTTCTCTCTTTACCTTCTCCTCCTCTCCTCTGAGCTATGACAGGTAATTGAGTACAGTCTGTTGTAGATAGATAAAGAAGAACTAACACTTCATCCATTTCCCCAGACTGTTCTAGTGTTTCTGTGTCTGTGTGTTTGATGGTTAGGGAAGAAAACCAGGTCATTAACATGCCCAAAATGTGCACAATGTCAAAGCCAAATCTTCTGGGATTGTCGAGTGACAGTCCTCAGCAGAGCACTGAGCAGGTAACCTTGCAGTAAAATACCATAATATGCTGCTGGAAAGTTACATCAGTAGTTATTAATTATGACTCCTTCTTGAGAGAAAACTAGTCAGCTAGAATCATTTATAATAATTGTCTTGTCACACTTCCTCAGAGACTATAATTTCTCTAACAAGCAGTCCAAAAGTTGGATTCTTATAAACTCAAAATGTTAATAGTCTTTCAGCCATATACTGTTGCACTGATAAAGAAATGTATTAAATAAGCCTAAATTATTCACCATTGTTTTCCCATTGTGCTTTTTTGTGTTTTTTTTTGTGCATTCTAGAAACATTTATTCTATCAGTATTATCTTTATCTAGCAGCTAAATCACAAACAATTCCAAATATATTCCATATTCATGAAGGTTTTCTATCATTTATGCCATTGAAAGGTTAACTAGTAATAATTCTGTGTGAACGGAATATTATCTAGTATTGATATTAATCTTGGAATAATCATTTAATAATCCTGAATACATTTAATCAGTGAAATCTGATGATGCCTCAATGAACACAATCAATTTACCTTGATTTTAATATTTACCTTGTGCAAAATGTAACGTGGTTTTTCATGTTACATGTTAAAACGCTTTAATTTAGGAGGATGAAAGCCACACTAACATTTTATGTGAATGAAATTCATCAACAGATTTCTGGAGATTGGTTTTGGGAGCACAGCTTTCCATTTCAATACTAAATTAACCAAACCATTGTAATATAAGAAGGATTGTTATAATACATTGTTATAAGAATTTACATGGCTTGGATTGATATTTTTAAAAGCTGAAAATTGCTGAATTTGTCACACTTTAACATTGCGCTCACTTTGAGAAGTAGGTATGGTTAACATGTTTAAAAAGTAGTTTTAATGCAGGCCTTATTACATAATAGTTTTACAGGATGCAGGTATTTCATCATCAGGTAGCACATTCACATATGTATTGTACTCTGCTTGGTTAGCAGGATATGCTACCTGGCTTGAAAACATAGACATTTAAAACTTTTTTAATTTTTGCCTTTTTTTATTTCATTTTCAGTGCATCACTAATTACCATAATGTGTATTGAACTCTGAGGGATTTTTCTTCTATCCTTTCACACATCCTACATTTTTTACTCATTGTTGGTGATAGTGATAATAATTTTCCCCATGCCTCTGTTTTTACCAAATTACATACCGTTTTATTGAATAAAATCTAAAACTAATCCAAGTCATTACAAAGTAATTAGACAAATACATTTTCAATAAATTTTATTTTTTAAATATTATTGTTCATTAGGATGTAATGCTACACTGTTTTTTTTTCTGTATTGAAATAGATCGAAAATGTAGTAAACATTTAAAACCATAGCGTCTTTTGTTAATCACTGATTGACTGAAAGGGCTTTTTGCTCTAGTGAGTTTGTCAATACACATCTGCTCCTTGCATATGATAACCCTGATTATATCTCTGAAAGTGATTAGTACAGGCAGCATGCAATGAAAATATCAACTCGTGAATAACAAATAGTCTCGAATATAATTCACTGGGATAAACTTTGTGTACTCGATATCCAGCAGGAAGCACAGAAATAATAATACACAAGTTCAACTCAACATATCATGTCAATGACACGAGCATATACTGTACATCTAGACTGACATAATTGCAGCAAATGCTACAGAAATAAAGCAAAGGCTGGTAATAACCTTGAAACCTTGAAAAGGAATGAAAAGCATAATAATAGTTGATTCACTGCTCCATGAGCACACAGAGGGAGGCGTAAGTCTTCTCATCTGAATTAGACCAATAAATAATATGGCAACATTTTTCTTTATTTGATATTTCTCTAAAATACTGTATATGACTAGCACATATTATTTTCTTCAGTTGTGTGAAAAAAAATCAGCTATGTACACAAGGACGCACGTAGACACAAATGCCCAAGTCTTTTACTTACTTTAACTCAGCAGCACAGGGTGGATTTTTCATGCCACCCTCATTTCCCTGAAGCATTTAATGACAGTTTACAGGTATTTCAAACTTGCAAACATATCTTGGCCTTTAAACAAAAGGCAAAACAATAATTTGAATGAATTGAGGCAATTTAGTCAGAGAATGGCTAATCAGAATGTATTCTACTTGAGCAGGCTGCGGGGAAGCCATGTTGGAGAGGAGGCTAAGGGCATGTGCTCCAGCAAGCAGTCCTCCCGCTGGGCTTGCCACTCAGCTGCTATTGGTCCGCCGTCATGAAGCCAACAAGAGCCAATCAAAACACTCCACCCGTCTTTCCCAAAGCACTCTTTCGTAGCATAATTTGCAAATATAAATACTGCCTGGGTTTGTTTAGGTGGACTGGTGGATTATAAACATCATGCATATGTCACAGATCTCTTTATTTGGTTATTGTTATATATCACATACATCCCATATATCTTGGTTATGTAACTTCAGTATAAATGGGTCTGGATAAAAATGAATGGCAGATAGAAACAGTATTTTTATCCTTTCTGTTACTAGAGTTAAGAAACAATAAAATTCATTCATCACCTTGTACTTGACTAATAAAATGTACTGACTGAATTCAAAGTCGCTATTTCTAAGAATAAAGAAACTCAAAAGAGATAAAAATGTTCATCTCGATCTCAACAGTATGTTATTAAAAGGATGCCTGAAGCAATTTCATTAGAGAAGTCAGTGCCATGGAGCTTTGAATTGGCTCCTCTGCGATCTTTTGCAGCATTCAGATGGCCTGAATCAAACCCTTAATTAATTTGCTACTGACCATCAGCCCCTCTTGGGGAGCCACTAATCTCCAGCCCATTAACCCTGACAGACACACGCTCTGCTCATGTGAGGAGAAGAGGGCCAGGCTGCCGAGAATGAACTGTGCCAGTCCGCCCTCTGACACAGCAGCTTTGGCCAGGACTCTCATCCATCTGCACCTCCGGTGGCGCACCTCCCCAGAGGGAAGCCCCCGGAGAGGAGACACTATCGAATAAAAATATCTCCCTCTGCAGCATTTGTTTGCCTTTTTTCTTTTGAAAACTTATGACATGTTAATTCGTAATGGCAGCAATTTTTGAGCTAAATTCCCTCATGAAGTTCAAAGTCCAACTGATATTAGAGGGTGAGGAAAAAGTCTTTGTAGTTTATTACAGTGAAAGAAAATCACTGAGGTTCTTGTGAAGACGTGAATCTAAAATGTTTCTTTAATTTACTTATTAAAAAACATAAATGAACCCACTGTGCCATTATGCACATTGATAAAAGCTTTCCAGAATTTCATGCTGTTTAGGAAACTTGACATGCTATTCTAGTACACTCTTTTTTGTCTCTAAATTGTTTATGGTAATAATAATGTGTAACTCTTTCTTTCTTTCTTTCTTTCTTTCTTTCTTTCTATCTTTCTATCTATCTTTCTTTCTTTCTTAGCTTCAGCTACAGTGGAGGACTTCCAGATCAGACCTCACACTTTATTTGTCCACTCGTACCGGGCTCCAGCCTTCTGTGACCACTGTGGAGAGATGTTGTGGGGTCTGGTCAGGCAGGGACTCAAGTGTGAAGGTAACATCTCTATCAGTGGTGTCCAAATGGGGTCATGTGATAAAATAGACTTTTGGTTTCTTAAATATATACCATTATATACTTTTGGTTTGTAATTGGACAGACTAATGTAATCATAAATTAAATGTTTCTTTTTAGCACTTGGTTTCTCCTTCCAGGATAGCATCCAGCTGCTTTAGTTTCTCTGTGCTTACAGCTCTGTGATTTTCTTCATAATATTCTTCAGAACTCATGATATTAAATTAGTAAATTAGCACATCACTGTCATATGTGCATTTGCGATGACTTTTAAAACAAAGTATTCTTGTTTCCCGTTGACTGTTAAATTTCTATATTTTGTCTGTAGCCATGATTGATATCCTTCAGTTAATTTATTTGCAGGTGAGGCTGAGAAAAAAAAGGCTAATTGTGTTAACACAGACTGCTGCCATCATCAGGTGAAAGGAAAATTGCAGCCATGTTGCACTTTTGAACAACTCTATATATCCATATATCTCTAACTTGTGAGACTTATTTAGCTCTGTACTGGAACAATAAAGCATTTTCTCGTACTCTTTTGTTTCTTTTAATTAGCTTTCTCTTATCCTGAACCAACTGTTTAAGAGGAGTACATAAAACAGTTTCTATAAGCAAATTAGCAAATACTATAAGTTAATCAGAGACTGCTAGTAGCGCTAACAGGTAACAAAAACAGCATGACTCATTTGTCTAATCTTAGCAACTAGCTTCGATTTGTTTCAAATAACTTTAAATAGTATCTTATTTCTTCCTACAAACAGCATTAGTTGTTCATTAATGCAGAATTAGACCTGTTTTAATGAATCATGTCTACACATTTTTTGTAATGCTTATCAAAATTGTACAAGAATAATAAACTAATTGTGTATCTTTGTTTGTGTGTATATGTGTTTGGATAAAGGTTGTGGACTGAATTACCACAAGCGTTGTGCTTTCAAGATTCCAAACAATTGCAGTGGTATTCGGAAACGTCGTCTGTCGAACGTGTCACTCAGCGGCCTGACCAGCATTCGTTCTATTTCCGCTGAACCATCACCCAGCCCCTCAGATGAAGCTTTACTAGTGAGTTTCAGGCTTTAGTTGAAATAAGCACTGTTTATTTTTTTGTGTTTAGTCTGTGACAGTTTCATATGTGTGTAATTTAACACAAGTAATTTCGTCTTTGTCCATGTTGAGCTCAAGTGGTAAGAAGAAATTCTGCAATGCTATTTTCCTCTTTTACTTCACACTGTTGGTATGGGCCTTTTGATGTGTATCTGTATAATAATTAATCACTTTTCGAATTTATTTGTCATATACACATCTATTCAAAGTATGACATCCAATGTAAAGCTTTTTCAAATGTCTGTGCTATAAAAGGTCGTATCAAAATAGAACATAAATAAAAATAGACAAGAATAGAATGCAAGCTATACAGGTATTCATTTTGGTAGAAGAGCCAAATGTTTTGCCTTTTCTTCTAATCAAGTGAAGTACAGTTGGCTCCAGATAAGCGCATGTCGCTTAAGCGCACGATCCGTTTAACTGCTCGGTTCATCGTCAGTCCCGTTTTCAAGCCCAGCCAAGAGATAGGCGCATGATATCGGTTAAGCGCACCAGCGATAAGTGCACGATCCGCTTATATGCTCATGAATATTTAGCCCCACCTACATTTGACCAATGCAAATTACATTCGGATTACTGCACGCCCACCTTGCACCACGCCGGTGTAGGCCTGCATAATTCCTCGTGTCTGTAACTCGTGAGACCCCACCCACTGCAGTTGTAGTGATGCTGCAGCAGACCAGAGATGAATGCCATGGCCAATTAGCATGCGTGTCTTCTCGAATGCCGCACCCTTGTTCACCCCTCCCCCTCCTGTACTTGACTAGTTTGACTGTGAGAACATTGGCCTCACAAATCGAAAGTTTTGCGGTTCTGTGTCTGAATATCTAATTCGTTTGTCTCGTTCCTTATAACCTTGCTGAATGAATCGAAGTCTTGAACAAATTGGACCGCAAGGAAAGTTGTCCTAGTCAAATTTTGGTCATTACGGATAAGCGCACACTCTGTTTAAGTGCAAGTTGTACTGTGGCCCAGAGGAAGTGCACTTCTCCGTTTTCGAATGTACATAGTGAAATGAGACGTTTCTCCAGAACCATGGTGCTACATAGAACAAAAAAGACAAAAGACAGAGCTACATACAACATAAACCTAAGGATTTTACTAGGTTAATCCTAGCTACATAAAGTGAATCTGTGGAACCTAGTGCAGACAGACAATACAAAACACAAGACAAGATATAGAAGACAAAAATACAAAAATTAGCACCAACTCAAAATTAAATTAAATGCAATAGTAAATGCAAATAGCAGCACTATCTATATGGTGAGGTAATGACTTTTTACAAAAAGCAATTATTACGTGCAATGTAGTATGTGTAAATATGCAGAAGTGCAAAAAAAACAATTCTACTTGGTATTGTCAGTGTCTCTATTCAAGAACATATAGCATTTCTTATAGCATACATACATATAGCAGGATATATATATATATATAGAACATATAGCAGGAACAGAAGAGGCTCAGGATACTAACTCAGCTAAACCCAAAAGTAGGCTATAAAACTAAGCTACAAACTAGGCTACTACTATACAAAACAAAGACATAGGCATGACAGGAAATGGGTAAGACCCATTGGACCCACAACTTTGCATACACTGTAAACAAAGACAAAATCGAAAATGAACACATGTGAGTTCAATCATGAAACTGGAAGGAAACAGGAAGGCACAGTGAAGACTGGACAAGAATTAAAACAGACATGGCAACTAGTTGCCGTGTGCTATATTTGGGAATTTGTGACAGAGCCCACCAAGGCAATGGTTTGAAGGGCCAACCACCAGCACCACCACCCCCGGGGTCTTGCTTCTGTGGGCAAATTGTCCTCTTCAGCTACAATGTTTTGTAACAGTTTTAGCTTCTCATGCCAGGTCTATGGTCTGGAATCAAGTGAAGAGTTACTGGCCACCTTGTCAGGGATGGCTGATCAGAGCAATGCATGAGATAGGGCCTGGAGCAAAGCGTGAGACATGGGCATGTCCAGGGACTGGAGCATGGCATTACCCATGGGCATGGACTGAGACTGGAGCAGTAACAAAGTAAAAGGGTTTTTGGTTTGGGACAAGAACATGTCCTGAGAATGGAATGAAGCCTGGGAGGCTGCCATGTTGACCTTGGCAGAGAGCAAGGCTTGCAACCGTAGCTATGGAGCTTCCACTTTAGCCTCTGCATTTACTGTGGCTTGGGAGGCCGCCACGTCAGCCTCAGCAGGAAGCTTGGCTTGCATCAGGGTCTGGGAGGCCGTCAAAATGGCCTCAATAGCAGGTTGGCTTGGGGGGTGCCGGATCATCCTCGGCAGGGAGCATGGCTAGTGACTGGGGCTGGGAGCTTGCCACGTCAGCCTTGACGTGCAGCTTGGAATGGTAGGTCACTGATTTGGCCTTATCAGGGAGCTTGGCTAGCAGCAGGGCCTGGGAGGCCACCACTGAGGCCTCAACAGGGAGCATGGCATGTTAAAAGGTTCTGAGAGACCACCATTCTTGGGAGGCCACCAAATTGGCCTCGGCATGGAACAGGGCTTGGAATGTAGGGGTCGGAATAGGGTTTGGAACAAGTCCTGGAACTGGGTTTGGAGGTGGGCTTGGAAAGCCATCTCTTCAGCTGTTCAGAGAGAGCTCTGTTCCTGGAGCATCGCTTGCATTGGAGGCTGCCCTGCAACAGGGTCTGGGAGGCCACCACATCAGGCACAGGAACTGCCATGTGGAACAGGGCTTAGAACAGGGACTGGAACAGGGCTTGGAACCTAGCTTGGGTGGATAACATGTTGGCCTCAGAGTATATAGCTTATAATTGGAGGCTGCCCCATCAGCCCCTGGGGAGGGTTCAGCAGTAGAGGCTTCCCCATTGGCCCCTGAGAAGGGCTCAGCACTAAAGGCCACCATGATTGACTGTGCTGTACAAGTTGAAATGCCGAGCTGTCTTACCTGTCACATTGGCTCTCCACAGATGCTTCTTGAGGTCTCTAGCAGGATCCCCAAACTCCTCGTTCATAACTTGTACAAATTTCTTCACCTGCAACAGGCAGAGACTACATGCTCGGCCCATCAGGCTGGACAACAGATACCCCTCCACTGTTCTTCTTTGGGCCTGTGATGTTCTGTGTCTGAATAGTTGATCAGGGCCTTGAGCAGGAACCCTGGGTGCATACCCTTGCCATCAACAAAGGGAGCCAGGTCTGGCAGGTCTGGCTTTTTCAATTGCCAAAATCAGAGGGAGTCAAGCACTGCCAGTTATTGCCATCCTGCTGCATCCATGGGTGTTGAAATGTTCTATCATGTACTTGTGACCAGATGCAGGCTATGAGGACACAATTTTAGATTAATTACTTTTAATTTTAGGAGATTTTTATTTTATTAGTTCGAAAGAATGAAAATCCTTAATGTGGTATGTAAATCAGATAAATCAGAGGTTATGTGGCATTGCAGACACACATAGAACGCATAATTCGCAGACATAAATACAAAACACAAATCAAGAACAAAATTGAATACAATGATTGAGTACAGTCATGAAACAAGAAGGAAACAGAAAGTGACACAACTGGGACGGAGACAGGACAATAATGAAAACAAAGACAAACAAACAATGAAGAAGCCGGGATATAAACAGATCACATGCAGAACTAAACTCACACTGCAGGTTGCTTTGTGCTGTGCACACAGCATAGAAGCATGAGGCAAAGATTTATGACGGCAACTTGGAAAGTGCAAATGAAAATCCAAGGAATAAAGAAAGATATATAGATTCATAGATATATAATTGAGTAAGAGTCTATGTGTTGAGATTCAATGAAAACAGAATATATCAGAATACATAAAATGATGCTTAAGTGTAGTAATGACATATAAGAGATCTTTTCACCTTTGGTGTTTAATAACAGTGTTCTCTGTATTTATTTCTGTCTGTGTCTCCAGTCTCCTGTGAGTCCTGGCATTGAGGTAAGTACTGAAAAGAAACCTTCACTCATATCAAGACTGACTCATACTTTTAAGGGTTATACTTTCATACACACATCTTGTATCCCATGTTTAGTTCTTATATAAAAGTACATGGGCTTTATTTCTCATCTCAGTAATATGCTGTGATATGATAGCCTTAGATATAGGTATTGACAGTCTCAAAAATCAGTGATAACTTGCTAATCACATGAATATAATTCCTGTAAGAATATAAGTCTGAGAAGCAGGTTACAAAGAGACAGAAGTTAATGTGTCATTTTCTACAAATTCAACTCTGACAGAAGTGCTGGCTGCAAAGTAAATCACAGGTTTATATGAATGTGCTTATTTTAATACATTACTGCTTCTAGATTTCAAAATTAAATTAAGGATGCTCCACAAAACAGGTTACAAAACATACAGTTGATATGGTGTTCTGTAAGATGTTTATTTATCATTTTTGAAAGACGTCTCTAGTGTCAGCCTGAAGTGAGGCTTCATGACATTGGAAAGTCTTCAGGACTATGAGCTTCGCTGTCTTTGCTTTTTAAATCATTTTTCTAGAGAGAGAAAAAAGAGGTAGGGGAGGAACTGCTGTTTCATGGACATTGCACAACAATAAATTCTTTAATTATTTAGAAACTGGTCATAGTTTTCAAATGGCTGTTGTCTAAAGTGAATAAAACACTGCAGTAGGGGCTGTTATTGGGAAAGTGATTAGTGATTAATTTCCTATAACAGTATGCTCTGCCTCACTGGATTCTTTACTTAAAGGTGTTGTTTCATTTCATTACAGCCATCATATGGCAGACTTCAAATCCCTCTTTCCCAAAGGTTGAGACATTTTATCCTGACACCAGAAATGCTGTGATACACACTTGAGTTTGTTTAAAGGAAACTGTTAATCAACTGTTGACTGCAAAAAAGCAACATCTGCTGACTGCGCCCAATTTACCTCACAGATCACATATTAGAGCGCTGATCACTTAGCCTGCTCCTTGAGATCTGCCTTCCTACATATAGAATTCTAATGCTGATCCAACAGTCTTCTCCAGATAATCAGTCTGCTTGATTAGCAGGATAAACTCTGTTGGATTAGATATTTTATAGCAATGGGGTGAATATTTAAGCAATCAGAAGTTTTAGGTGTTTTTATTTGTATAATTTTGAAATCTATATTCATCACCTTTCCCCATCAAATCTTCAATATAATGGGTGGTTTTCTATAAATCAATGACATATAATCCCAATTAAGTCACTCTAAAGGATGGGGGAATCCCGCTACATCAGGAGTTATTAAAGAGGGTTAGAATAAATGTGGGCCACATATTTAAGAGACCAAGAGTAGCTGGACAGACCAACAGCCCAGTGCATCAGTATATAGGTAAAATATTATTATTATTATAATGTAAATAACAAAAAGGGAAAAATCTGTGGAATTTCAATTACTATTAAAGGGGTTCCTAAAAAATGTAGGTAATCTTGATCTAGAATTAAGGTGTTGGTTGAAAGATTCTATTTTGCTAGCTTGCTCAACACTAGTAACACTGAGTAAGTCAACTTTGGTCAGAGGAAATATTTTGGGTTGGAAAATTTGACACTTAGGTTTAAGAAAATTTGGCTGCTTTCATATGTTTTGTCGATCTTATCTGGGTCAATCATTTTATAGCCATGAACATTCTGTGTATGTATGCAAGCATGTGTGTCATAGCCCAGAATAAACTAGAGCTGTCAGACAAATCAGCAGAGATGCTGGCAGCAGCCAAAAAAGCTGAGGAAAGACAAAATGAAACAGCCACCTCCTCCACAACACTGTGTATATGGCAAAGTTGTTGGACTTTTTTTTAAAGGATTTCATCCTAGAACACCGGTGTTGCACACTAACAATATTAACTATTAAAATTTGCTATTAGTATTTTAAAGTGTATGTATAGAAATAGTCCTTAGCACCTGTATGTCTCAGATGTTTGGATCAGCATGTCTGTTATAACTTGTTAAAGTTCTTAAGTCTAATGCTTGTTTTAAGATCAGCTCAGTGACATTAAGCTACTTAAGTCCCCTATTGAAGTGTACAACACAAAGACAAGGATGATATCGATCGCATGCTTTCTTTAGAGTGCAGTGTGCAGTTGATTTGGCACACCTGCGTGATGTCAGGCCTATTCTCAACAGGTGGTAAGACATCTGCACGACTGCCAATCAGCGGCACATTAAAAACAGCTTGGTGCTGGAAACTTGTTGTTCTGGGTTTAATGCAAATTTACCGCCCGTCCCCCTCAACCTGTTTTTCTTGACAAATTTTCTTGTTTGCTTCTTCAAGAATGTTGTCTCGTGCACATGACTTGAGGTGACAGCTGTCTAAAATGTGTGTGTGTGTGTGTGTGTGTGTGATGAAACATTTGATAAGGCTGCATTTTTATGTAAAAAGTACAGCATGTGCA
>JAOTRN010000002.1:4987091-4998161 GCA_028566695.1 Bagroides melapterus
TTGATTGATTGATGCAAACCCACGATCTCCAAGAAAACCAGGAAGGGAAGAACATCACCTTATTCAGACTCAGAAGTAACACGTCTCTGCTTCTCACAATTATAACTGCATTTGTTTTCTTTACCAACAGAAGATGTCTCAATAAGCATCTCAGTGTCTAACTGTCAGATTCAGGAGAATGTGGTAGGAATGATCTTTCTTCTATTAAATCCATATCTAATATTGATCATGAGTGTTGAACAATAATACAATGCAAACATTTTTTTTTTAATTAAGGAAAAGAAACTTAATTTTAATTAATAAAGTAATAAATCATGGAACAGCTCTAGACTGTATGTGCCGCATGGCCGTTATAAACGAATCACAGCAGGAAGATGCTTCCTCTAAATATAACATGCATCATTTATTGGTAAAGGAATAGCATGAGTTATCAGTCCTCCAACGCAGATATATTTTATGCTGCAAAATATGAAAAGGGTTGGATGAATGTCATGTTTTATACCTCTCTCTCTGAACTGTATTTCTGTGTGCTGGAGGAAGCTGTTGGCTTGCCAATAGCTGTAGCCTTGAGTTCAGTGCAATATAAACACTCAATACCTCTGCTGGAGCTTATTTTGATCACCCGTGTGGCCGTGGAATTGCCATAGTTACCCACGCTTGTCTGGCAGAGTCCTAGTGCAATACACGTAATATTTGCTCTCAATTCAGACACTGTAACTGGACAAAATTTACAGATTAGACACAGCAGAGGGAATAAAGCATTTGTTTAGGAGGCAAAGTGTTGATATAATTTATTTGACAGTCATGCTTGCATGTTTATTTTCTTCTATTATAGGACATTAGCACAGTTTATCAGATATTCCCTGATGAAGTTCTTGGATCTGGGCAATTTGGCATTGTCTATGGCGGTAATTAAACTGTATTTACTCTGTGGCTTTCTGTTTGTTGATACATAAATAGAACATACACGAGCACATAATATGTTGGATTGCAAATGAGTGCAGTTTCCTTAAGATGCATCTCTAATGTTTATGTTGATAGAGTAAATGAATTCAAAATAATACATAAGATCCAATTTGTACCAAATAGTTTTGTTCTTATGGTTTGTATACTGCAGGTAAGCACAGGAAAACAGGGAGAGACGTGGCAATCAAGATTATAGACAAACTGCGTTTCCCTACTAAACAAGAGAGTCAGCTGCGCAATGAGGTGGCCATCTTGCAGGTAGATAAACGCAGGCATTTACATATAACTCTTTATGTAATAAAGTTTATGAATATTCAGATATTCTCGTTTATTTTCATATATGAGTATATGTAAATAACTCAGCAGTAGTGGTAGGGTAGATAAACAGCATTGGGTTGCCAGAGCTGCCCTTGAGCCAGACCCTTAACCCTCATCTGCCCAGCTCAAATGTACTTCGCACTTTGGATAGAAGCGTCTACTGGAAATGGACTTGTAAATTTCTGCCTTGTAGCTCAGGTGTAGGAAGACATCACACAGAACGTGTAAAAATACACTGACATAGAACATATATACAGAACAGGAATGTGCAGTGAACGTCACAACTGTAATATTTTACCCTAAGATTTATATTTTACAGAACCTTCACCACCCTGGGGTGGTGAACCTGGAGTGCATGTTTGAGACACCTGAGCGTGTGTTTGTTGTCATGGAGAAGCTCCATGGTGACATGCTGGAGATGATACTGTCTAGTGAGAAAGGGAGGCTGCCAGAACGTATCACTAAGTTTCTTGTCACACAGGTAAGTCTCTTACAGAGCACAGAATCAGACAGCAGACCTCATCAAAGTATTGAAAACTCAAATCTCATGAAAATGCATCATGATGCGTCCCAATAAAGCCAAGGTTTCTTTTTGAACAGATCCTCGTAGCGCTACGGCATCTTCACTTCAAGAACATTGTACACTGTGACCTTAAACCTGAGAACGTCTTACTAGCATCTGCTGACTCCTTTCCACAAGTGAGTAGCATGCTGACAGAAAACCATTCAAAAAATAAAGGGAGAAAACTGTAAAATACACATGAATTAATCTGCTTTTACAAAAGCAAAAGAATAACAATAAGCGATGATAATTACAGTTTATTCTGTGTTCGGCACACAGAACGTGTGCCCGCGTCTCTGCGCTGAAAGACTGCTAAATTATGTCCTCATTGTTTTACCCGTCTAGCGTGTGAAGCTTGCTCTGGAAGCACTCGAGCAGAACGAATGACTCACTGTGTTTGGGCACCAGCAAACATCTCAGAGGAATACTAAACCAAATCTCTTTTGCATTATTTACAACAAATATTTCACAGAACGAGCAAATAAAAAAAACACAAAAACAGAATAGCTAAAATAGTTGTCATTTGCACTTTCCACCATTTCAGCTGAGTAGCAGTGGTCTTATGATGGCCCTCAATGAGCATTCCTTCCTCTGTGCATGTAAAATGTGAAGGGAAGAATCAGCAGGAGAGGAGTACTGTAACTGCTTTTAACTGCATGATAATTTCATTTGAGTTTAGCACTGTCTCTGGCAACTGCTCATTATAGTGTCTGTGGTGGGAAAAGGGGGTTGGGGAGAAATAATGGATGCTATTTGTTGCACCACAGTCAAGTTAAAGGGGCTGTCTGCTTCTAGCATCAGGCTCTTAGCACTCAGAGAACACTCATCGCTCTTTCACAGGTAAAACTGTGTGATTTTGGGTTTGCTCGGATCATTGGCGAGAAGTCTTTCAGGCGCTCAGTGGTGGGCACACCGGCCTACCTGGCACCTGAGGTGCTGAGGAACAAGGGCTACAACCGTTCACTAGACATGTGGAGTGTTGGCGTCATCATCTATGTCAGCCTCAGTGGAACATTCCCATTCAACGAGGACGAGGACATCCATGACCAGATCCAAAATGCTGCCTTTATGTATCCACCCAACCCATGGAAGAAGGTGACTCCAGAAGGTATGTTTGCAGTCAAACAAGACAAATATTTGTAATCCCAATACATTTGACCACAATTTGTAACAACAAATGAAAACTGTGCTTACCTCAGCTTCCACTTTAATCTCTTAAACTTTTGTATTTGGGATCTTTTTTCCTGCCCATAACATCTTCTAACAAAGTATTTTCCAGAATATAAACAAATTAGTCATGTAAAACACTGAAGATAAAAATTTAAAAAGCTCTAAATGTGGTTCCATATACTGTCTATTCCCATGTTAATAAACATAGCTATTATTTGACCTGTGAGCATTGTATCTGACTTCTAATTTCCACCCACAGCAACAGAAAAAAATCCTCAGCTTTTTTGGTCAAACCATCTACTCTAATAGGGTATAGTAGGGTTAGGAAAACATGAAAAACTTTTTTTTGTTCAGTATATAATGATCAAAGCTCAATAATCATTATATACTGAACAGCTTTTCAAAAAATAAATATATATATTTATATAAATTAATAAATAATGAAAATTAATGGCTAAATAAACTGGGGTTACTAAATCATTAGCTTACAAATTCTTCTCTTCTCTCAGGCCATTATAACATGGATAGATGGATTAATAATATCCAGGTAGGATTAATACCTAAACAGCTTTATTTGATCAGGTTTTTGTGTGGTATTTTACAATAACATACAAAGAAATTTCCACAAGAATGTAGACCTTATCTCCTGCTTCACCTTGAGAGAAAAGATGAGAACGGCCCAAATAAACACGTTTGTCTTCCAGTTTTTCGATGTAGCCCGGTCCTCCATCGGACCACTATTAGAGGCTCCTTGAACGCAGATGAAATCTGTCTCTGCACCTTTTTAAATTCCAGGACTGTGGGTAGATAACAAAGATGGACAGAAGAGAATCCTTTATATTCTAGCGAAACAATTTGAAATGAGATTCTCGAGCACCACAACTGTGCCAGTGAGACTGACTTTTCTAAGATGAATTGCGTAAAGCACTGATTGTTACATTAATGTTATGCAAATCTCCAGGTCTATTCACACTGCCATTTACCACTTCATTATTAAAGTCTTACGTAGCTAATCTAACATTTTAAACACTTTATGGCTGCACAGGACAGGATTATGCAGGTGTCATTGCAATTAACTTTTAAAATTATACAGGGACACTCGCTGATTAATGAATGCGGAATAATCTATCCCGTGTTTACTTTAACAGTTCTTAGTTTTTATGCGAATCTTCGAGAAGACAATTAAATCCGTAAGTCTGACCGCACTAAACAAGCTTTGTGAACACATCTCTTTATTGTTTATTATATAAACAATGTGATCCCAGCTTCCTGGGTAGCAGTGATGTAAACTCTCTCAGTGCTTCATGCTGTAAATTAATAGAGGCTCACCAGGGAAGCTGAAGTAGTTCTACATTTATTTATTTTATTTAGCAGATGTTTTTTTTTTTTTTTTTTTTTTTTTTTAAATCTAGTAATTACAAGTCAGGGAAAATCCAGTCATGACAGTCAATAGTCATGTGCAGAGAGTCATGTGCATTCTTTTTATACTATAGCTTTTGTGAATTGGTTTCTACAGGTTTATATTAATGCCTTTGTTTACTGGAATTTATTCTTTCTTATTTCTCAGCAACAAGGCATTTTATTACCTACAAGAGAAAGGAAAGGTTAAAGCTGGTGAGGGGATGATGTTTACAGCCATAAAGGAGCTAACTTCTTTCATGGACATTCCACGATATTAAATAAATTAATTAAACGTATGACGTATATAAAACATATTGGGCTAATTCCTGTGGTTTACAAGGACTAAAATACTTTAGGGTAAAATAATCTGCTTCTAGGTGATAACAGTCATCGATTAGTTTTACACTATGCATCATATTTTATTCCTTACATATCCAGTGTTCGATAGATTTTGACAAGGTTCACTATACAGCAAGAGATTAGTGGATTAGTAATTCACGTTCTCTTTAGTATTTAAAATAGTTAACCAGATTATTTAGATGGTTAGTACAATTTTGTTCCATGTTAACATGGCAGTGGTACATAATGTTTCACAAAAACAAAAGCTGAGGTCAATACATTAAAAGATGTAATACTGCATAATTCTGTTTTGTTGAAATAAGAACCTTGAAATAATAAGCCAGTATGCATCAGTGAAGGAAAAAAAAACACCCTGGCAAATAAGCCACAGTTCATTTCACTAACACTATTTGTTTTTAAGTTTTATGTCTGATGCAACTGATTCGATGGATAAGTTTGAAAATCGAACTTTTGTCACAAAACTCCTTACAGAAACAGAAATGAAAACATAACATGCTATTATAAACCATGACAGCTTGCTAAGTGTGTGAGAGTATAGCTGTGACAGTATACGGTGTGTTTCTGTTCCTGGAATGAGGATAAACTAATCGAACATTAAAATGTATGTGAAGAAACAACTCATCAATGTTACTGGATTTGGCTAGACCACCAAACTCTGGCTGTGAAGCAAACACCTTTTTATTTGCTATTAGTGAATAATCTTTTCTCAGAAAACTTTGAATAGGACTCATGTTGTGACTAGAGTGTGAATAATAAGGTTTTTTTAAGTGTATATATTCTTAAAGAAAATAAAAGGTTTCTTAAGGGTTCTTTGTTCCGTCACACTTAACTGACCCATAAAGACTTGCATGTCAATCAAAAATCTACTGTTGTTAGAGTAACTATTATTCATACCTCACTACGCAGCATGTTTAAATGGATTTTGGATACTATTATTCTTTTTTTTATTCCTTTGTGTATACCTTTTGTTTTTCCTTTATAATAAGCTAAAGCAGTTGCTATTGACCAGACAAGTTCAGTTGATATTTGGCAAAATGTATTACATTGTCGGTTGCTTTAACTTTTTTCAGCAGCTTCAGTATTGTTCTTTTTACTTATTAATGTAAATACTTTATTATTAATCATATTAATTAATCCTTCATGCCTTAAGAAGGTATTTTAAAGCGTGTATGTCCTGGTTTTGCTTGAGTCTGCAATATTTTATAAACAAATATTGTATTTTCTATTTTTGATCATTCCAACATTACTTAAGGTTTATTATGGCTAAGACTTGGTACCCTTTGACAAAAGTGCAGGAGGGTGAGAAGGGGGAGGAAAGGGGAATAAAAGGAGAGCAGGAAGAAGGGGTTAAAGAAAGAAGGGGTCAGTGAGAGCATGTTCAGTTCTTGTCATGGCCTATTCATGTAATTCTCACCAATCCCATAGTAAAAGGCCTTGAGGTGAAGGACTCTCTGGTTTTTCTCAGAGATCTGTGACCCCTGAAATAATGTTAATAATGTTGGTTTTGCTCGTTATCCTCACGAGCCCTTAATCCTGAGCCTTTCCCGCCATGGCCTGGCCACTGACAGCCTGCTTTGTTGTTCCAGCAATTGACCTCATTAATAACCTGCTGCAAGTCAAAATGAGGAAGCGCTACAGTGTGGACAAATCCCTCAGTCATCCCTGGCTACAGGTCAGTCTTGTTTCCTGTCTCATAGCATGTGTATTCACACAAGACTTCATAGGAGTTAGTGTAATGTCTGGCTTTCTGCTGTTTGTCAGAATCCAATCTGACCAAAGTGAGGCTATGTGTATAGAAGATTGTCTTTTTGGATTTTTATAATGGCAATTTAGGAAATTGAATCTATTACAGAGCTAAGCTTAAATAGTACATAAATCGAGATGGATCAAGCTGCAGACATGAACTGAATGCCTCTAATGATGTCACATGCCACTTAGTTTTACTGATGGATAGACGAGGAGCAACAGAGGATCAATTTGGCACAACCTTTAGCACAACACTAGCTGTATATCACATTTTTAGGTCACGTAGAGTAACAGTATGAACAAGTGCAAACTAAATAAGTTAAGGAGATTTATACCTCAACACTGATTTCTTGAATCGAATTGGTCAGAAGGTATTTTTTTTAAACACCACATCTTTGACAATACTACTGTTTCTATAGTAACAACTCATTTACACTGACTTATACGACAGATGTTCTACATAATCCAAGACTAACAGTGAGTGGATTAAAAATTGTTATTGTTAACTTTCCATGAAGAGACATTAATTTAACTGTCTCCAGCGTGTGCACTTTGCATCAGTCAGAGTTAAAGCTGTAACTTTAAATTCTCACATTTGCATGGTTGCTGACTTTGTGTTCAGAGTTCAGGCACTGCTAACAATGTGAGATGGAGTAGTATATTAGACTGCAGCATCACTATGAAAACATCTCATTAAACCGCTCAATGAAGAATTTAAATAACTTTTTACAATTGTAGAATGAGTGGGATTGATTAATGGTATGAGATAGAAAATAAAAAAGATCTACATTGATGCATGTTAACATTCACATCGACATAATTAGCAGAAACTGACAGCTGAGTTGCTTTTGCTGTTGTAGCCTAGCGTGCATTTGACACCGCCGAGGCAGTGATTGCACAACCGTAGCTGCTCTGTTGGAGCATAAATCTGACACCCTAAACATACTTAAAGCTTTTATTATGCGTAATATTGGTGTTTTCAAAAATAAAATTCAAGGATTATCCGAGACCGTCATTTTTTTGAATTTTGAAAGTTTCCATCAAGCAAAATTTCTTTAGCTTTGGTATTAAAATTGCTTACTCAGTTATACTTCCTGCCTTCATCTGCTCCTGAAGAAGTTGATGATTGTTTCATGCACACATTGTTATCATGAGTTTACTTTAAAAAAAAAGCATTTTTCTTTCATATGGAAGCAACTGCAAACTGTATTCGCATTTATATTTTCATTTTGTGGACACAAACTGTTACTTCATTCAAATGAAAATGCAAATGGCATATAACCATTCATTCGTTCACATGAACATGCAATGTCTGACAAATTTCAAATCGAAATTAAAGTCCATTTGCAGTCACGTCTTATGAGTTATGACCCTGTCTTATTGGAATATATATTCCATATAGCAATCACAAGTACCTGGCTGAAGAAGAATATTCTACAATTCTAATCCATTATCAAGAATGACAATTGAAAAACAATGGCTTGGTTTTACTATTGACATTTATCTGTATGACATTTAGTGAAAATGTAAATACTATTTTGTATTAGTTAATTATTTACATTAATAAGACGCATTTTCTGAGCGTACAGAAAAAGTGGGGTCAATATTATCAGTTATAAATATAGCCAAAGCTTTCCAAAGTTTTCTTACGAGTGCAGTGATAAAAATAAAATGTCTCAACAATGTCTCGAAAAATGTATCACAAAAAACAATTCCAATTAATAACCTTTGTGGATGGAAATAACTGGAAATCTGACTGAATAGTAATTGTGTAAAAGTCCTTCATTTTGTTTATGAGTTTGTTTATTTGTTTGTTAGTTTATTCAAATTAGCTCTACAATTTGGAATGAAGACAAGATTTTAAATAAAGATTGAATGGTTTGAATAACGTTAAATTCTCTAAGAGGAAAACTAAATCTTCCAACAGATGTATCAAGTAGGAAACAGAAGGGGACCCCAAGACAAATATAAACACACCCCATAGTGTACTCCCTCCCCCAACACTGAGTGACAGGTTTCTGTGCAAGGTATCAGAAATGCAAATGCAATCACATGAATTTTGGCAGGCTCCATATACAATGTAGAGAAAGTCAAATAGCAAATAAGGTCATTTATATTGCTATATCTATACCATAGGGTTCTAACATATAAGACATGGGACAAGCAATTGCGAACGGACTTTGGCTTTCTATTTGAAATTCGGCATTGTATGTGTGTCCAAACCCAAATGCAAATGGTAATACACAATTTGCATTTTCATATAAATTATGTCACAATAGATACGTCTGCAAATAGAAAATGCAATTGCAGGTACAATTTGTATTTCTTTTTAAAATCTACAAAAATATTAAAATTCCCTACATTTAATTAGTCTCAGCAAATCCCATAATGAGTTTTTTTTAAAGCCAATAAACATTTTTGTTCATGTAAACCAAAACCTGTTCCTGTCCCTCAGTAAATTTATGCTAATTTCTGACATTCAGTCCAAGCGCTGAATTGAGGATATTGTCTGAGACATACTAATAAATGTGTCTTCTTGTGTATATTCATACATTATATAATAATATATAGCTCCTTTAAAGCTTTCTCTGTCATAATTTCTTAGTGTTATAGCCCAAGCAAGCTATTGAAATGGTTCGCTCATTATTTAAGATGACATGAATGGTTAGCTTATGTATGTGTAAATGGTAGAAAGTATGGAAATGAGACATAATAACAGTCTTGTTGCAGCTAATAAGCTTTGCTGATATGTTTCTTTGACAGGACTACCAAATGTGGCTGGACCTGCGTAATCTAGAATGTAAGATGCAGGAGCGATACATTACACACGAGAGCGATGATAAGCGCTGGGAGTATTTCGCTGAGCAAAATGGCCTACAGTATCCTGCCCACCTCATTAACCCTCATGCTGATGTCACTGAAGAGGTGGAGTCTCAAGAGGCCATAATGAGCATGCTCAGTGATCGAGTCAGTGCGTTATAGTTTGCTGCCTGTCCCTTTAAGACACAACACAAATAAAGCCAAATGCACACTTTTGGACAACACAAGTCCAAACACTTATACTCTGCTGCCATATTATCACATTCATGTTGTACTTTCTTACACTATCGAATAACAGGAAATTCCACCAAACATTCAGTGCCTAAAGAGTATATCTAAATCATATTAAATTCATAACCACTTCCTTGCACATTTTTTAAAATCCTCGGAATTATTGTTCATACTGTACCGAGCAAAGCACAATACACTGAACGTTACTAACCAAAAACATACTTTTTCCGATTATGACAAAATGTGTATGTTAAAATTATTTTTAAAATGGCCAAAACAAGTAAGTAAAATTTTAAACTATGATAATCTATGCTGGATAAGACAAATTTCTAAAGCCATCAAGAATGAAACTGCAGTACAAATTCACAGTCACAAATCACGCTACAATGCTGTGGTGACTGTTGCCTTAGTGGATGTGTAACTATTAGAAAAAGTTTAAGTCCTTGCAGTATTTGTGGGCTTCTGTGATTTGTAGGGTGCATACGAATGTGCGTGTTTGAGTGTGTGTGTATATGGAGTATTGACAGTCAATGATTTGTGCAACCAGCTTGAAAAGTGACACATTTTTTTCTTTTATGATTTATTCTGTGTCAATTGTAATAAAAACAAGAAACATGATCACTTAAAGTTTTAATTTCATGTTATTTATATTGTAGAATTTCCACTGCTTCCAATGTTAAATGTTCAAGTTGCAAACCTGTGTGTGTGTGTGTGTGTGCGCGCGTGTGTGTGCATATCAAACTGCAGATGGTGGCTACAAACTGCAGAAAGAGACCACTGATGTGTAAGCAAAGAGCTGTCACACCAAATATTGGCTTTGTTTAGTTTGCTTATATGCACTGCTATTTATTTTACATTTTTAGTCTTTAATTGTCATTATTATCGAAGTCAACTTTTTTAGGATGAATTTTGCACAGAATGTGTGTGTGTGTGTGTGTGTGTGTGTGTGTGTGTGTGCGCGTGTGTTTGTGTTTGATGCCATTGTTGAGGGGCCTTTGGGCTAATTAAACCTTGTGCTTGTTTGTTTGCATGGTTAAGTCGCTGAGTGTGGTGTGGTAGTCGGCAGATGGCGCTGTACGCTTAGAAAGTCTGACGAGACTGTCGCGTCTAGATTATATTCAACATGAATTGTGTGCGTTTGTGAAGGTGTTGGTGGATTTGGCCAAACGAGGTGAGAGAGTGACCTTCATTAAAAAAGGGAAGGACGTCCAAAAAGAAATATTTAAAATAGGAACGAAAAAGTGGCATTCTACTGAAACAGGTAAAGGCTTAGAAAGGTCTTTCATTGTGGAAGCACGCTGCGTTTTAACAACTCAGAAGTCTTATACAAAACAGCCCAGAAATCTTATTCAGCGTCACAAAGAAATTTTAGTCCACGGACTCTAAGAAGCGAATTGGCAGCTAGTATATAGAAGACCTATAGCACTGGCCTTTGTGGTGGATATTGGCTGATAGAGCGGCTGATTGTTATTAATAATAATAATAATAATAATAAT
>JAOTRN010000002.1:5008710-5022066 GCA_028566695.1 Bagroides melapterus
ACAGAAAAAGGAACCAGTATTAAAAGCAGTCGTGTTTTACATGTATAAAACAAAACGTGACTATTTGTTTAATCTTTTGCCTGTTTATTAAGCTACTTCGCTTTCACAGAGATCTGTCTAAATGCTTCGGGGTGTGTGATTATTACACTGAAGTCAGATGAGTAATTCATAGGCAAAGAATGATTGCCACACCCCTAACACCCCCACACTTTGCGGCATAATGCCCAGCATATTTGGAAAAGCTTGTCAAGCAGATATTTCTATCACTTAACACACATGAAGATATCAGGTCATAAACACAGAGGTACATTGTATTAGTCATTAAAACAAATGGTGCTCATTACTAATAAAATCCTGCTGATGGTTAAAGGTAGGAAGAATCTTTTTTTTTAAATATATACCATTTAGATATTTCTTTTTTCTTCTTTTTCTTCTTCTTTTTTAAATCAAATCAATGGTGAACCAATTGCGTGCATATCCTCTCTTTTGTTTTTTCAGTATATTCTGTGAGTGAATGATCCTAACGTTTCATTTTACATTTCTATTGTGTCTTTGTCTTTTCTGTATTTGTTCTTTATTTCTTACATGGTCAAAACACTATCTGTGTTTTGTTTTTTTTTGTTTTTTTTTTATTCATCCCAGGACCAATGAGAATGAGATTTTTTTCCTATAGATTTTTACAGGAATTTAAAGACACTGTAATTAAATCTACTCTTTGTTACACTGCAAACAGTAAAGTACAGTCAGTATAACACGACAAAGAAATGTGTGGGCAAGTGTGCATTCAACAAATTGCAGCGGTACAGGTAGCAGCATAACCTTGCGAAAATAAAGAATGGCTTTAATGTTAAACATTAAAATTAAGCACAATGTTTGCATGAAAAGGACTAAATAATACAAAGAATTGGTTGAATGAATAATCCTATTCAGTGCTGAAAATACACTTGGTCACACATACAGTCCTTCATCTCAGATTAATTGCACTGTAAAGTATTATATTTCATAATTCATTCTGAACACCTTTACCTGCCAATCTGAATAGTGAATGCTACACGTTTTAATTTTGCAAATAAATAAATAGTGATGTGGTCCTTATGAATATTACCATCTTGTCCTCATGAGTAGGACATTTTGTGTCCGTGTCCTGTGTCTTATTGCAACTCCAATTTAGAACAAACAGTTATTTATACTTCCTATTAACCTGATGGGCACTGCAGTGTTTGTACCCTGGGAAAGGCGCTTCTCCCCCAGGGGCTCACTGGCCCAATCTGGCGGTGTTGTTCCTAACCCTGGGGAAGCCCCGTGCTCATTGTGCCCACGGTGAGAAAGATAATCCGGACGGATGGCCCCCATGAATCACCACCACATTGAGAGTCTCAACTCTCTTATTATCCCCCACCACATTTGGCCTCTGGGGGGGCACAGTGCCCAAACCTGAGCCTAACCACACACAACAGCTCATTACCAATCTGCCAGCTAGGTCCTGGTTGGGACCGAGTGCCTGCTCTCGCCCAGGTAAGGGGCCTCGACTCCCTTTCTCCACCTCCATACAATGTAGTGAGCAGGAACGAAGCGCCTTTCAGAAGCGCCGCAGGTGTCACTATTTGCAGAGCCCACCGTCAGGCTTGCCCTCCCCTTCCATTTACTGTCGTGCAGCATACAGAGGTTGATGGGTGGAAAGAAGGGAGGGGAAGCTGGAGATTGGGGGTGGGGGTGAACTGGGAGAGCCTGGAATAATGGCATGGTAAGTGTTTGCCTTCCTCCCACATATTCCCTCATGAGCCACAATTTGAGAGAGACTGATACTGGTGGGAGAGTTTGGGCCAAACCGCACTCGCCCAATTAGGTTTTCTTTCCCAAGGAAGGCATGTCATAGGAGAGTGCGGAAAAGATTTTTTTAAATATGATCCACAAACCTTCAATGTAACATTGGTGGATTTCTGCAAGTCCCAACCAACATTTTGACGTGCATCTCATGTGCTAGTGTTCAAATTTTGTGACGTGCCTCAATTATGAACTCAATTTTCCAGCCAGCAGTGAACGATTGGGGCAATAATTAGACTCGCAATATAATTGTAGAAAAGGCAGTGCTACCTGGTCGTTGACATTTTTTTATTCGCTTTGTCTGAGGTGATAGATATGAGACAGAACAGACCTGTGCACTGATGACTAGAAACAAAAACACATCGGCACGTTATTATTTTATGTAATTCTCACTCCAAGAAACTAAGCAAATGGGCTTTCACAAAAGTGATGTTCTGGCAATAAGATCATGCATGCCTGTAGATAATAACTAATTGGTGGCTGAGATCAAAAATAGCATACTCTATGAGAGCAAGTATACTGAATGCCATAGACAGGAATAAAACAATCCAAGCCCAAACTGAACCAGTAACAAGCATGATACAAGTAAGTAACTATTTAAGCAGTTATACAATAAAACAAATCAAGCATACTACATCAGTTTAAATAAATAAAAAAGCAAAAAAGTACACGTTTTACACTATATGTATACACCATGTTTCCCACAGAGACTGCACAGCAACACATCTGTGATCCAGTGAAGTCATGTTTGTTTTCAAACAAGCATTATTATTTGAATGAAACGTATTCATTAGGGGTTTTCTCCAACTGGTGCTTTTCCAATTTCTTCACTCCCAATGTTGAGGTTACCTGCATTGAAATACTTCATTGTACACAGGTTTGCACAAGCCTCTTGATTTATAGTCCCTTTGCATTACTATTCTGTAGGACCATAATAAAATAATATCATAAACACAGGCTTCAAAGTGATTCTCAGCTTTTTAGAATAAAATAATCAATATCCTCAGAAATAATAGATATTAAAACATGCTTTGGTGGTTAATTTATTTGTTACAGAGCAGTACATAATAACATTAACAATCGAAAAAGAAAATACTTTCCATATCGCATTTGTTTATTAAATTATGTGAGAAATGAAACCATTTTGACTAGATAAACTATATTCTTATTTTTTGTCAAATAAACCTGATTTTCCATAAGCAGCGACCTGAATAAAGTGTATAATGATGTGTGTAATAAGTGTGTAATAATGGCTTTCATTATTCATCTCATTGTTTGCTCCTCTTTAACAATACATTTTAAATGACAGATCAGAAACATTATTACATTTAAAAGTGTTCAATGGCTTGCTATTCCTGTTACCAATTCACAATCTTTCCAAGAAGTTTGCACTTATGGGACATAGTGATGATTTCAACACTTACAATGTTCTACACACTACACAAAGAAGGGAGTGAGTGAAGGCCAGGACAGACCCCACTACTGAAAGACAAACATAAAAGGTATGACTGACCTTTGCCCAATCTTATCTAAAGACAGCACAATAATGTTCTGTGTGTACTTATGAAACCTCAAATGCAGATGATCATCGAAGATGCAACCAAAAGCTTGAATGAATGGCTGAAAAGAAAAGAAAAAGCGTGTTGAATTGGTCACTAATTGATCTTATTGAAACCTACTGAAAGAATTGAGATCTGATATCAATTTAAAAAAAAATCCTGCAAAAATGCAAGACCTTTAAATTTTATTTTAGGGACATAAGAAACTACAGCTGAGTGTCAAGAACACTCATCAATCCTGCTTTTTTTGGCACCCTCGAAAAAAAATAAGCAAAGATTACATTTTGGCTATTTTAAAGTATATTTATAATAAATAAAATTAATTCTATTTTACTGATTTACTTTTTAAAGTAATCATACTTTCGATCAAATCAATATGTTGCTACATTATTGACAAGGAAAAAAGGATTTTTAAAATAAGTGCAAATAAATTGTCACCTTTGACACTTTTTATAAACGTACACTTCTCTCATCAGCAATTCTGGTGTTGCCCATGCCCTGTGAGATCAATATGAGCTAGCAATCCATCACCATAGGAAACAGCTAAGAGCACAAGAAAACACCTGGTATCTACTGTTACATGAAAGACTAACAAGACTAAAAGTCTGGAGTGGAATAATTTTAATAAAATAAAACATCTAAGTTTTGTCTTTACAAAAAAAGCTGAATGAGAAACAAAAAGAATCCGAATTTTGGAGAAAAATTATTTCACTTCTGTATGTTTCAGGAGGTGAATAACATCCTGCTGTAAAAGTTCATTACACAACTTACATCTTTTTCATTCACTCCTCAATATTGAGAGCAATTTCTGTTAAAGGCAAAACAAGTGTTTACATTCCTTGACTGACAGATGGTTGTCAAATCAGATGAGAGTGATAAGTGTCTTGCTGTTTTGAAAAAAAAAAAACTTCCTCTTCACAGGGCTCTGACCCTTGACCTCTAACCTGATTCTTGTTCTGTTTTCGTGCCTTATGGGGTTGGGGGGATTCCTCACAGGTGCAGGACAAAGAGGTCACAGAGGGTGTAACAAGTGGCCACCATCCAATTCCTTCCCCAAATCACAAGCCAAAGCAGGAAGCTAAAGATCCGGCCTTGGACCTTTGTGCCCAGACTCTGTGACCTAGCACTGAATTCACAAGGGAACAAGCACTTAGAGTGGGAAACAGACAAATATTAACTTAATTAACTACCTATTCTTCAGCCCCACTTAAAAGGAATAAGATAAAGAGAAAAGATTAAACAAATACATACATATATATATATATATATATATATATATATATATTTGTATATATATCAAATTACAGGTAGTTGTAGTTAGAAAACATGCTTATAACAAGCTTGCTTGCCAATATATATATTTATTTATTTATTCATTTATTTTTTTATTAATTAATAACATGCACATTTTTATGCATTTTTTCACATCACTTAGACATAACTTCACTTCCTTTGTGTCTCAGAAATATTGTACTCATCACACGTATATGTCTCTGACCGTGTTATTCTGGATTGCTGTAATTATATAACATCAGTTTTATTATTGTCGTTTGTATTATTATTAATTGTCTGATTAGATGATGATGTATAAATATCAGAAACAGTCGAATCCCGAAACGTACAGTACTGTATTATTGTAAATAGTGGGTCGAAATAAAACCGAGAATTTCATTTCAGGATATTTTGATAATTTACCTTATATAAGTTAGCAGTTTTTTATCAGGTGTCGGATCATGGAAGTCAGAAAATTTTCGCCAAAATTGTCCCGATTATGGATGACTTTTTTTTTTAAACTGTCTAGCCACTATGTTATTTCGGGTGTAACGTTCATCATCGTGATCTTGTGCCCTCTAAAAAACCTTTCAGTGGATTCGAAACTGTCGAAAACAATAAACCTTTACCTTAGATTACTTCATCTCCTGTCACAGGGGACCACAAAATTCAGCCAGCAGGTATGCTGTTCGCTTCGTTTTACCTAGCAACTCGCTAATCTTTACCGCTTTTTGAAAACGTATTATTTCTCTATATTAGCCAGAAATATTGCAATTTTACATGTAATATTCCACAGCTTTGGCTTTGAGCATTATTTCATATTCTCCATCAGCTTTTCGGTAACAAAAAAACCTCGACCTAAAATGTATTTAAAATTATTTTATTCTGTATGATTTTTACGTGTATATTCTATATATGCGCAAAATTAAGGCAAGTAATGACGTAATCTGGCCGCGACCTGTCTACCTGGCAATTAAACAGCCCCCTGACAGGGCAAACGGTGGCACGGCAGGCTAATATTTATTTATTTACTTATTTGTTTGTGTACTGTAGTATCCAAAGCATTTTAGACCCGTGAGCCATACTTCAACCACATCTAAGCAAATAATAATAATTATTTCACTCTTTCAAACCCCAGGGATTATTTGTACTTATAGGCCCAGAGGTGTAATGAATAATAGCAGTTTACTAGTGGAAGGAGGGCCCTCTCTCTCACCGGAGAGAAGGAGAATGAATTAATAGGCAACACACCACTCAGCGCAGTGCGTGGTAGAGGAACAGCATGATTACAGTATGCTATCAAGAAAATTAGTTGTTTCATTTGAGCATATCCCCAGCATGCCGAAGCAACATAACAACTTGCTTTTGTTTACAGAATGCTTCATTATGTAAAGACAAGCTCAAGATTCCAAACACCTGCTACTACCAAATCACATATTCAATTATTGTGCTTGCTCAAGATCATCCAAATATTTTGTCCACTTACCGCCGAACAAAAACAGTACTAAAGTGATTATAGCTGTGGAGTCGAATTTCTGTTCCAGAGAGGCTGAGCTAAGGGAGAGGGCAGCCGCAAAGCTTTTTCTGACTGACTCGTATGTATCCACAGGTCAGGCATCAGGGTTAGAGGCCATAACCCTTGGTCATTATTCAGCCGCAGAGTACTTTGATGAGTAATGTGACACTTCGTAGACAGGGGTTTTAGATATAATTTTCTCTAACAAAGTACTGTGATTAAGTTACTCGGTTGCCAGCATGACATTTTGATAGAGACACTTGTACTGAAGAGGACAGTCCTTGAGCCATCTGGTTTTTAATCACTTCTTGGAAATTAATTATCCAGCACCACATCACTGTAGTATTAGCACAGAAAATGATTATCCTTTTTTTTGTTATCAATATTTTCCCCATCAGGACTAGACAAATAATGACACTTTATTTATGACCGTTTTTGAAGCCCAAAGTAACCCATTTTAGATCATTTTTGTGATAAAAGGTTGGTCTACAGATGCACTGGGCTCTGTTTGTCCCATGTTAATTGTCATCATGATGGTTATTAACATATTGAAGAGAAGGTGGCTGGTGGCACAGGTGAGGAACACATCAGGACTGATGTAAAACATGAATACATTTCCCTGCTGGAGATCAGCTAACCAGCACACAATTTGTACTCTAACAAGGTCCTAGGTCAAAGGTCATACAAGTAGGGTCAGGAGAGCCTCTATCAGCATTGCACTGATTTTTGATGACCACATATAGCTATCACACTGTGGGGTTTAACCCCCCTTTTTTATGCCTCTATTGTGAGCAGGTGGAGGGGGTCCATTGAGTTGTGCCAGGGATTGCCTTGTGTGCCGTGACTGACAGGAGGCCTGCGGAAATGGGTGTGGATTGAGTAAAGGTTCTGCAATGGGAAATCCACTCAAGATCTGAATTGCCTTCTCCACTCCAATCAGCTTGGTGCAAGTTAAATGAAGTGTCTTTTCCTCCCCCCAATCCTTCACACTTCCCATCTGCAGAAAGAGCCTGTGCAGGAGGCTGACAGCAGTACAATCAGTTTGCCATTCACCACTGGCCCTATTTTAACTTTGTGTGGAAATGGCATTGGTTGTTAACACCACCTAGAGATTAGACTAAGGAGAAATATTTGAAATGGTCAGAGTCTAAATAGGGTCAGATTATGGTTTTGCATGACAGAGCAGTTAAAAAATATGAATCAAAGAAGTGAAAATGTCATATTGCTCTTTTCTACATTGTCCAAATTCTTCAGTCAGATTGTTTAAGTAATAATTCCATGCTTTAACTGTTTTATCTGTAGTAGCAAAACAAGTGTCCTTGAGCCTTTTTCCTCTTCCAACAGTACAACTGAGGGTTTCTCTACTGAGACAGAATGTGATAAGGGATGATTGTGATAAGGGATTTGTGCTGGAGCCTGCAACTGAATCCAGGAGCGAGTATTAAGAGGTGTAGTTGGGGGAAAATGCTCTGTTTTAACAAATACATGTGCAGCCAATGCACACATAAACACATGCAAATGCACTGAATCTCAAAACAGCTAAACTTGTGCTTGGCGGTAGGAACAGGAGGTGCTGACTGAAGTATTTTGTTTAAATGAATTGGTGCTATGAAAAAACAGATGCAGCAATTAGGAGTCCCATTGCCGTACACCGGAGACATGACAAGAGTGCATGACAGTGGCTTTCACCCTCACACCCCCTTGTCTTCAACATGAGTCCTCTAACAATTCCTGTCAGGAACACTCTTTGAGAAGTGCTTGCACCAGACAATGGCTCTTCACCCTTATTTTGTGCTCTAAGTAGTGCTGCAGAATGCTGGAAATAGCTGAAAACAGGCCGTAATGTGAGAAAGACGGGCAGCCATTGTGGGAAGTGTGAAAACCAGAAGGACCCTTTTCAGAGCCTTGCCTGAAAGTGCTATGAAGACCTTTAGTCCTTTGCTCTCCCTGAATCCCCAATTAGACAAACATTAACATCAATTAAGCCTTTATAGGACACAGGTTCTATATAATTACCTTAATGGGTTGACGCTTTCTTTAGCGGCAATTTCTTAAACAAACTTGAGCCTTTGTGCGACGGGCTAAGAAAATTTTCAGCAGGGAGTATTTGCTTTTGTCAGGTTTTCTAAAGAGACAGCCGAATTGTTCTATTTAACAACAAACACCTTCAGAGAGGAGCCCCAAGCAGGCCCAGTTCCCACCACATCTGACTCAAATGCTGATTATCCAACGCAGACAAAAAATCTGACCAGCCGGGAGAGCAAGGACACATAGAGTGTGGGGCAGTGCACAAAAGCGCCCAGTGAGCCTGGCCCAGCCGAGAAAGAGCCCCTCAGCTTGAATTAGCTCTCTATTTAAATGTCCCATAGAGCCAGATCTGTTCCCTGTCTTAGAAACAAAAGGAGATGAATGAGAAAAACAAGAGCTTGCATCATAAAACAAGGCAAATGCACACCAGTGGCTCATAAAGGAGGCACTGTTAATTAAACCTGAACTCCAGTGCATTCTACTTCTTTGTTTTACTCTTTACAGCTACCTTCTTTCTCTGCTCAACATCGTTATGTGGCAGCTGTTAAAAAACGATAAACTCATGATGTAAGAAATACATCACTCGCTGATAGATAGATAGATTTAAAGTCAATTGTAGGAATGATATAAAGTCTATTACTCTTGGGATATATTTTCCATCATCATCCTCTTCTTCATCTTCAGTGGTTTGTATGTTGTATTTAGCCCACTCTGGGTGCATGAAAAACTTGCTTGTTTAATCTAGGAAAGTCTAGAATGCAGTGTACAGTTCTTGAGGAAATGCAAGCCAACATTCATGAGAATACGCTTGCATGGGCAGTGGCCTCTAGAGGGCAATGGTTTCAAAGGCCTTTCTCTGATCACACAATCATCACATCTACCTGCCCCAATGCCTCACATTCTACCCGAATAAGATACCGCCCCCATAGAATTTCAAAAATACAGCCATTTGTGTTAACCGGCATATGTTTCATCAGAAATAATATGAAATATATATTGTTTATACTGTTAATCATCTTGGAAAGGTAGAATGAGCTATCAAAGCAGTTTATTGTTGATTTTCATAAATGTGGACCAAAAACTTGTTAGTCTGCTCGGATCCGTTTTGAGCTGGCACATGTCTGACACCCTTACTGTTGAATAAAGGTTTTGAATAAAGTGTGTATATTATTTTTATTATTTCTTTTTTGTTTTTGTTTTTTTTCCTTTTTTACATGATCCCATGCACCACTCCCACTTATAGAATTCTTTTCTGAAACCACTCCTAAGGACAGATTATCTTCAGGTCCTCCTGGGTGTGGACTTCACTGTAACCCAACAGGTTGTTCATTGGGGATTAGGTCAGGAGACTCTACGATGGGCATGACCAAAGCTTTCTTCTGTGGAACCAGAAACATTTTTTTCTGGATTTGTTTTGGATACCACCATACACCACCACCACCCCAGACCCCCTCGCCCCAATCCCTCCCTTGATGAGTTCGCAGAGCTTTTGGAGGAAAAACTCTCCAAAACCTCAGAGAACTTCCACCAGAAAGGACTTTTCTCTATATCCATCCTTAATTTTTACACCAAACCAACCTTGTGTGTTTGTTGCAAGCTCCAGGTGCTTATGTTAGTCTCATATCATATTTATTATCATGTGAAATAGAATGTTCCTAAACACAAATTCGAATTTTAAAAAACATATTTCATTTGTGCTGCTTGATTCATAAGAATTTTTAGGGGCCATAATAATAATAATGACTTGTTTTTGTTAAAACTTTTTTTTTATTTGGTTATTTTTAGTATTAGCACTTCAATTATATATTTGATTTATCTTGTAGTTTTAGTGTGCAATTGAACTAATTAAGCACAAAGACAATTTTTTCATGACCTTTTGAAACTTTTAATCTTCACCAAGGTGCCATAATACTGGAGCTGACAAAGGAACGAATCACTTTATTTTCATTGTACATGTTCAATAAGAAGCAGCGTGTATATGTGTAGAACAGTATAGTCAAATAAAACATAATGAAAATGACACAGGATAAAATGTTTTACTTAAAATATTATAAATCTAATCTTTAATAATTCAAAATTCATGAACAGAATTGATGTAATGACATTTTTTCTACATTTAGAATATTTAACGAAATTAACAATATTTGTTCTAAAAAAAAATCTCAAAGATTTTATAAAATGTATAATTGAATAATTTTCGTGTTATTTTTAATGTACATTTCTATGTACTTAAACATGCAACAGCTTTTATGATATGCTGGACATTGGTCTAGATACTAAGAGCGTGAGTGTAAGTAAACAAAGAGCTATTAAACCTATAGAGCTATTAAACCTGTATATCTTTCTTTTTTAACTAAAGGATTAACTCCTCGTAGTGAATGCATGCATTTTCTTTACCACCACGAACTCCGTCTTGGTCCTAATAAGTTTTATTGTGTCTTTTCAGAGGACTATCACTATAATTTGGTTAAAGTCACGTAGTAATTAATTTAAATGTAGATTACATTACTGACTTGAATGGTCGTGACACAGTAGCGGTGGCTGCTGTGAGGTATGTGAATTGACAGTTCAATTGGATATTAATGACTCACAAGAAATATTTCAGCCCTTTGTTGAAGTAGCTCTGAAAATGATCACCAACAGTCAGTTGCCTAATAACCAAACTTACTCAATCTTACAGTAAATAAAAATTTGAAGGGTATAATAAATTCTTCATAATTACCTGCTGCTTTATTCTCTTCACTAATCTGGATGAATTCATAACTGGATTTGATATGCCCTTTCACTCTAATTAGTGAAATGAGAATTAAAATGAAACGTCGTTATTAGTTCTCTGTTCGTTCAATGAACACTTAATGCCCAGATAATTCTGTCTTGAGAATAATTAGGCCGTTAACTAGCTTTATCTAATGGATTTTTCTGGCTACATTTGTCACGCTGCTGCTACGACTATGCTGGGTCTCTCCCCCCACAGGGAACAGTCGTTCTTCAGCTGCACCAACAATATCAAGTACTATGTCACAGCTTGTCCACACGAACACATGCCATACTGAGCCTTGGTGTTGGTGTTCCTTAACCAGCAGGATTAGACTGAAGGAATAAACACAAATGCCACAAATGCCACTAGATTCCAAAACCCCCAAAACACTAGAGAGGAAAGATGTCTTTTGCTGTTATGTCTTTTGTTCTACACAGAGGAATAAGCATCATCTATAAAATTGAAATATCTTAACTTTTAAGTGGCTACATGTCCTCCAGTCATGATTAAATGATGTTTTTTTCTCTGGAAGATGACTAAGTAGCAACTAGGAATACAAAGTGAAACTAATGCCCTTTTCTGTAGCTATGTTTAGCAGCAAATGATAATACAAATGAGATCCTGTTCTGTCAATCTGTCTAACATACAGATTTTGTATGTAATTTATAATAAATGCATTTTTCTGTTATTTTTTACCCCTAAATTTGAAAAACAAAAGTCTATATGTAATCAGAGACTGAAAAGATTAGAAAGGAAAATGTTTTAAATATTCATGTTTTTTTTTTTTACTTTTGTCTTATTCACCTACACTAACTTAGGCAAATCTAAAAAAAACACACAAAAAAAATAAACAAAAACCTTTTTACTGCTCCAGGTAGTGTTCCTTCCCTCCTATCAAAACATGATGATTGATGTTGCCTCATTCTGTCAATGACCGAGTTAGTCAGCGACATAAATAAAGCTTGAAAACAGCTCCAGTCCACATTTTGATCAACCAAATAAACACATTAACACAATCTGTCAAAGTCCTCAAATAGTCATGATGGTCGATTGCCAAAAAGAGTGGGGTTTTTGCGGCATATCAGGCTTGCTTCTTTATGAAGTGTTCAAACATGGCACCTCTCTATCTCCATTCGCACCCTCTCCTCCTCATCACCTGAACTGTCTGAGGCCTGTCAATCTGGAGCCGTGGGAGGATATGAAAGACGCCTTTGAGTTGTGGCGGCGTTGATGGGGAAGGGTTGCAGAAAAGCACACCAGTGGTGCCAGCAAGAGAAGTAGTGTGGATTCCTCGGCCCCCCATGCCCCCCCAATCACCACCCCCCCTTCCCGATCAGCACCCAGGGCACTGCAAGACTCTTTTTTAAAAAAGAGCAGATTGACTCCCTCTGCCCCCCTCTTGAATGAAATCCCAACCCTGAGCAGATGTCAGACAGGAAAGCCAGAGACAGGACACAGGGCCGGTCGTGAGGTGTGAGGCTTTGTCACAGGTCCACTGCTAACGGACCAGACACAGTAGGGAATTTTAGCACATCCATTGGATGTCTGCAGTTCCCTCAGAAATGGATGGAGCAGTTGCAGAGAGAGAAAGAGGGAGAGAGTGTGTGTATAGGTTTGTGTGGGCTCCTCTTTGTGAGTACCCCACCAGCTGGCAGTATTTACAGATACCCCGAAACTCCATGCCTCAAGAGAGTTGTTCACCACCACATCAAATCTATGGTCACTTTTTGTTGCTGCAGTGGAAGGAATCAGAAAGTCTCAGGGAGGTTAATAAAACAATCAGTTTTCAAATACAACATTTTTAAGGAAGGGTTAGCTTGAAAGGCCAATGGTTAATGGTTATAGGCTTGTGAATAAACAAACCTCAGTGAGTAGCCCACCCTGAGCAGCTGGCTTACGCTACTTCAAACATTCCAGCCTTGCCAAAACTCACGCCAGCTCACATATCCTTAAGAAAATAAAGCTTCAAAGTATTTATCAAAATAGTCACAGTGTTAATCACAACTGAATCTCCTGATTTAAGCATGTGTTACTATCCTGACCTCTTGAGAGCTGCTGATGGTGGTGGGGGGTCTTAAAGACACAGTCTTCCATTTCAACAAAGCATCTACATCAACTGTACTTCAGTTTTATCAGCTTGTCGTAGAAGTGTTATTCCTTAGAGAGTCTGAGATACTGTCATGAAGTAGTCATCCAAGGCTTGTAGGAGTATTTCTCTATGGAATAGATAATTGATTAGATGGTTGCTGTACCTGTCAATGAGAGCTTTTGCTTTTTTGCCTTCACCTGGAGATGAAAAGTTTGTCACAATATAATTGCCTGACTTTATCTTGCATATTGTGTATAAACAAATGGAGTATCATGTTTGTGTGTGTGTGTGTGTGTGTGTGTGTGTGTGT
>JAOTRN010000002.1:5022166-5036453 GCA_028566695.1 Bagroides melapterus
TGTGTGTGTGTGTGTGTGTGTGTGTGTGTGTGTATGTGTGTGTGCATTTATAGTGAAATAATGTAACCGCTGAGGTGGTTGATGTTAGACAATACCTATCCATATCTTTTTTTATGACACAACTCTGTAATTATTGGACACAGATGATAGAATAAATAAACATCACATGATGATATTTATATGTGGTAGCATGGCAATACATGAAATCAAACAGATGCAGGTCAAGAGCTGCAGTTAATGTTCACATCAAAAATCAGAATGGGGTCATTGTGTCATTGTGTCATGGATATTGGTTCCAGAATATCTATAACCATGATAGCTTCAGATTCCTGTTCTTGCATGACACGTGTGGAGGCTCCTACTTGATTGGAATGAAAATCTGCACCAACACCGGCTCTGTGCGGATAAGACTGGACCCCTGACATAGAACATGGACTGTTTTGTTTGAACCTACCCATTTTTCAAGAGATCCAAATTTGATCCAAATGTGTCTGTCACGTGTTTCTTGTTGGCCAGCAATTCTCCCATAGATAGTGATTGTTTAGACAAATGTCTACACTTGGTTTGATCCCTGTGAAGAATTTTGTTTTTGAAAAAAGTGACCTGAGCGCTGTCAATGGGAGAAAAGCAAGCTGAGGAAAGACGGGAAATTCAGATCCACTGCACTACCATTGTGCATAGACAATGCAATAATTTGGAATGCCCTGAAAATGAAATAAACCACTGGTGTACTGAGAAACAGATATCAAACAGATCGGCCTAGCAAAACAACAGCAGTTGTTCAACAGCAGAATCATTGTGAGAGCTGTGAAGAAAATCCCCCAAACAGTCACAATCACAATCCATTAGAAGAAGGTATTAAAAGCAGAAATATAGAGGCCATACCACAAGATCACTAACAAATCACTAATCAACAGAATCAGAAGGACAGATTTAAATTCTCGAAGAAATATAAGATGAGTCAAAAATTTCTGGAGCCAATGAAGAACATTCTAACTAATCTTTATTGATGATAGCAGCAAAAATGAATTCATAAGTCTACATATACAAACATTTCACCTTCTAAAAAGGAGGCTAAAACATTTTGCATGTGCCTCTGTTTACTCTAAGAACAGCCTTAATTCTTCATGGCATGGATTCCATGAGAATTTGAAATATTCCTATAAGATTGTGGTGTAAGTCACACAAATCCTGCAGATTGGTCGTGTGCACTTTCAAGAATCGTTCTATCACATCCCAAAGATGCTCTTTAAATCCAGTCGCTGGGAAGTCCACAGAAATAGACTGAATTCATTGCAATGTTCATGAAGCCAGTTTGAGATTACTTTTGCTTTGTGACATTGTACGTTATTATACTGTTAGTATCCATTAGAAAATGGTTAATTGTGGACATGACGAGATGCACCTGGTCAGCAACAATACTGAAATAGCCTGGGGCATTCAAGTGATGATTGATTGGAATTAACAAACCCAATGTGTTTCAAGAAAAAAAAATCGTACATCATTACACCAGCTCCACCAGCCTGGACAAAATTCTGACATTGCTATATGTGTGCCTCAGCAGAAATCACGATTATTCAGACCAGGCTACATTTTATTTTTACATTTTCAATTCTTTAGTGTCTAGTTGTGGTAAGCTTGTCCCTGCTGTAGTCCTAGCTTTCTTTTTGGCTACCAGAAGTGGATCCCAATGTGGTCTTATGCTGTTGTAGCCTGGATAATTGTTTGAAGAAAATTTGTACTGCTTAGGAATTTAGGAACATCTTCAGCATTTTTAGTAAGAAAAAGTGTTATCAAGATCCCATATGTTCTCTCAAAATATATATAGTTGCATGTTATTCAATATATATGTGCTGACGTAAGACTTTACACATTGTCTACTAGTAGCTGTTAGCTCCAGCTGTAGCACTAACTCATTAAAATGTTACTTAAATGAAAAAATCTATAATTCTTTAATGCTATAGGTACATCACAAAAGTATGTTAATACACTTCTGTTAAAAAACATTCTCCACACACTCTTTTATGTTTCAATTATGTTTGGGCCTTAACAAGTGTAAATACTGGCCAAACTTATGTAAACAGTTTGTTTTATAAGAGTCTGGACAGACCTGGTCTAATTGGGTACTGTTGATGGATAAGCTCCAAACGAAGAAACCTGAGAGAATCAAGAGGATTTTCTTCCCCTCAACGTTAAGACATGTGACCGTTGTCTACTTGTTGTGGCAATTTTATGTCATAAAAGAGTCAGAATGATTCATAATCTTAATAAATATAGCCGTTTGAAACTAGTTCCTTTCCTTTACCCCTCTTAAAAAGCCATACATCATTTTGACTGCTTCTCTGCTGTTTTATTTTGATAGGAAGGTAATTAGGCCTTAGTGACAGCTTTTTAAAGACTTAAATGAGTGATATATTGAATACTCCCTCTTTAGTGAGCAGAAGCAGTTGTTCTACATAAGTGAGCTTACATATAAAATCATAACATATTAAAATCAGTCTAGAAACCCCAACATTGACCATACTTTTAACTAAGACTGGTGTAATTTTAATAGAACTATCAAACCTTCAATTTCACTGGTCTTGGAGGTAATTAAATTATAAACCTTTCTATATGGCCCACAAGTATGCATACATTATTACTTAACTAATGCTTTCATACTAATGAATTAATGCACACACTAATCTTTAGCACCTCAGATAATAATGAAATGTAGACACTGACAGTGAAATGAGTCATATATGAAGGGCCATTTATAATGGTAATAGTTATGTATTGACATCATGTTAGCTCCTTCTGTTAATGAAGATAATTTACATTATTAAGAGTCTTTTATTTTAATATCATTTAAGTTAGCCCACATGATAGGGTATAATATGGGTCAATTTGAGACCCTTTCATATCTCTTATCTCCCATTCTGAAATGAAACCCTATTAAAAATACAAAATAAACATGTGAAAATTTTCACTTGTATTATGAAACATAAAGCTACGCATTTAGGTATCTTCAGTAACAATTTTATCCTCATGAAGGTTGCAGTGGATCTACAGCACTTGATGTGAAGACCAGGACTACTTGATATGCTTGTCCTGCTCAGTACACACTCATTCACAAAATCAATCACACCTAGGGGAAATTTAGATTAGCCAATCCACCTAATAAATGTTTTTGGGAGGTGGGAGGAAACCAGAGAACACAGAGGTGCTGTGAAGATCCTCACAGACAGTAACTTGAGCTCAGGATCGAACTGGTGATTGTGGAGCTGTTAGATGGCAATGCTATCTGTTGTGGCACTGTGCCACTGGGCTTTTTCTATATTATTCTTTTTTGTTTTGATGGTAGTGTCTTTACAATACTAACTATTGTTAAACTGGAACAGCAAAGGCAAACACACATTTTTAATGGATTCTGCTGCCCTTTTCTCTCTGAAATGCAAACATTCAACGCATGGTCAGTCAATTTAACACCACTACCTGTCATCAGGTATATTGTATCACACACTGTAGCTCCAGTTGCACATGTTGGGTAAATTATGGCTTTAGTTTGAAAAGTGTCTGTGGAGCCTGTCTCAATAACTTATTTTCCAAAGAATCATGTCATGTTTTTCACCCCTTTAAACACAGTGGAGCTCAGTAAATTGGAAGAGATTTAGCTCTCACTGCATTTCTAAAGAGTGAGTTGATGGGTCAGTGGGCTCTCTGCACTAACCTCTTGAAGGCAAGCATCAGGCACTGTGTAATTAGATGCCTGTAATTACTACCATGCCACTTCAAATGTCCAGCGTTAGGCATTATTATCAAAAAGCAACAAACACCCAGAGAGGTCACTCTGCAATTACTAAAAAGTGAAGATTTTTTAGCTGTGCGGTTTTAATGATGGGGACAATTAGAACATATTTACCCAGGGTTTGTCCAGTTATTTTTATTATTACTGTTTGTGCACGAGACTGTGTGGAAACTTGGGGGGGAAATTGGCCACATTATTTTCTTCACATTCTGTAAGTTAGATCACAATGTACATACATGTGGAAAAAAAGAAATGAGGTATTCAAAATTTGTTATGGCTTCGAAAAAAATGCATGCTGTATAATAATAATAATAATAATAATAATAATAATAATGCTGTATAATAATCACTACAAATGATTGTTTAAGAAACTGAAACTTGATTATGTGGTGAATTATTAATGGCATTAAGGATTTCAGTAATTCTAGTTAAAACAATTAGTTTCCTCATCATCATTATACTTAAAAAGCTTTTACACACTTCACTCCTATCCTTTCATGATGCCCAGCATGACACAAGAATAACACTGTATATTGTTTGCTATCACACACTTGATTTTGTAGGAAGCCATCATAAAACGACAAATTCCAGATTTGCATATAATTAGAACTGTACAACTCCTGAATGCAGAAGCAGTAGTTATCATTTAGGCAGCTCCATTGCCCTGGTGTCACCTTTGCATCTCCTTTCAGAAGTGGTGTGTGAATGAACTCTTGTGTTTGATGCCAGCTAGGACTTCCTTGTCAAGGCTCCGGTTCAGCACACACATCAGCACCCTGCTGCACTATTGTGGCCAGAATCCTCATTGCTACTCTGGGCATTCCTTCCACGTTTGTGCAGGCACAATGGTAGCACAGCATGGCTTCTTCCCAATTCATTCATGGTCCTTGTCTTCCATTCGCACTCATGCATATTTTTTCTTTGACATGAATCATCGTCTACAGTTATTCGTGCTTGGATTCTGTGAAGTCGCATAACCAACATATATCCACCAGTTGATATTTTTCTCTTAGCTGGATGATCTACCTCTACACCCATCTGTTGTTTGCACCTCAGGTTCTACAAATAACCTGGACTGTAGGTAGATGTCTTGTGGTCTTTGGCTTGAAGAAACAGACTCATTTGCTTTGGAGGGTGGGTCTGAATGGAGCTTTGGATATTCATGGACTAAGAGTTGCTTGCATGCATGCAGTTCAATTGCAGGCTTGGAGAGGGACTCTGTGGGAATTAGCAGCAGGAACAACACTCCAGGCTCTCAGATAATGGACGTGCTGAATGTCCACCATCTGGTGTTTGTTTAATACACAGAGAAGGTCAAATGGCCAGCAAGCCTTTTCTGCTCTCCAGCATTCATGCCATGGATTGGGGAAAATCATTGATTTTACTCCTCTACCGGATGATCTTTGTGTGCTGGAGCTCAGTATGACAATGACAACAACCTTATTGCTTAAAACAGCACTCAGTGGGACTGAAACAACCTGAATTCAAAATGGTCAGTGAATACTCCTTAATGTCCCTTTGGTTTGATTCAAACCCTCAGACAAACCCACTCCTAAGGATCCTGATACATTTGTCCAGGTTTCAATTATTAGGTGTTTTTATTTTTTTCACTTTGGCCTTTCCTTACCATGGCCCATATGTAATCACCCTATTATTTTATTGTGTTAGTTAGTTTGTTAACCCACGCTTGTGTGTCAGCAATTGTTAAACAGCTGTAGGTGATGTAAAAATGTCTTGCTGTAGCCTGTTGTTTGAAATAACTGAATGGACATTCACTGGGGTTTTCAGTTCTATTCATGAGGCTCTCAGCTGAATCATGCACTCAGGCATGTTTGGCCTTGTCCTCTTAGGAGGAAGTTACACATGCTAATGATCTGTAAGTGCTAGACTGGAGAGTAAACCATGACTAACAGTAGAGCTGAGAAAGAACAGGACACGTGCAGAGTTTCATTTTGGCAACAAGGCAGTCTTTCTTCTCAAATATACAGCAACTAAATCCAATTAATTGACACTAATTGTCACTAAGTGAGAACGAAGCTGAATAAAGAGGGATATGTGATGCTTGTATGTATTGAGAGATTTTTAGGACTGTGTATGTTTAATATTTAAATTTTTGGACCTTATTTTGACCTTAGTTCAGTTTGGATTAACACGCAAATATTAGTACTACAGGTTTCTGGGACCTGTAAAATAAAACAGTTAATCTTATAAATAAAAAAAACAAGTAGAGATTGCACATAGTAGAATCACAAAATCTGTTAAATTATATAAAAGGAAAGACTGATAGGAGCTATGATAAGGGCCCAGTTTGTGTGAGTTTAGTCAGGTCCTAACTGCTTCAGAGCACTCGTCATAAGAGAAACAATAGTGCTCATTAGTAGGAGTTTAAAATCACACAAAGCTGACAGCACTGCTGGTAGGAGACACATTTAAGGTCTGGTACAAGCAAGTCAGAAGTAAATGTGGCAAAATCATCTAAGCTTCCCTAATGAACTGTTAATAGGTCTTGTATCGGTTCATTGGGCTTCTTGGTGTCTAGCTGGTGTTTGTCTTACCCTCCCCTAAAGCTGTAATGCTTCTCTGTGTGAGTACATTAGACCTACTGGACCCTTAGCTATGAAAATGATTAAACTCTGACAATTATGGAGAAGTGTTTTCATGGATCTCAAAGCAACTGGCCATTTTCCTCTGACCTCTCTTCTAAATCAGATGTGTCAACCCACTGAAATTTCACTCAGTCACTCAAAATGTTTAGTTTTTCTTACCATTTTGTGTAAACTGTAGACCGTTGTGTGTGAAAAATTCCAGACCAACAGTTTCTGAAATACCCAAACCAACCCATCTGACACCAACATGTATATCACGGTTAAAGTCACAGAAATTTTGATATTCGCTGTGAATGTTAACTGAAGCTCTTGACTTGTATCTGCATGATTTTATGCATTGTGCTGCTGCCACATGATTGGCTGTTTAAATAACTGCACAAATGAGCAGGTGCTTATGCGTTCCTAATAAAATGCACAGTCAGTATATTTTTGTTATAAGCTAACATTCCAATGGTTTGGTTGAAAATAGAAATAACATTCTCAGACTTTAAATAAGCGATACAACTGTATAAAACAAGATGTCTTAAAAAGAAAAAAATAAATATAGATTTTGTGTACATTTCTTTGAGAGATTTTCAGAACATTTTCATATTTGGATGCAATGCACTAAAGTGGACCAAAATATTGTCTTTATACAATTTAGTATAAAGAAGTCATTTATGTTTAGGAATGTGGTAGCCTAGTGGTTATAGTGTTGGTCTACCAATTGGAAGGTTGTGAGTTTGAGTCCCCGCTCCACCAATCTACCAGTGCTGGGCCCCTGAGTAAGGCCCTTAACCCTCAATTGCCCAGTTGTATAAAATGAGATATGAATGTAAGTTGCTCTGGAAAAGGGTGTCTGATAAATACTGTAAATGTGACACTTGCTTTGGCAAATTTCTACACTGTCATCACACAGTTGCTACATATGCAAAACATACATTTTGTAACAGCTTTTTGTACAATATAAAAAAAATCCTTTTTGCTCTTCTAAATGTTTCTTTGCTTTTTTTTTAATGTTAAAACTCTTTTACCTGATCTAGTTCTAGTACCTCTAGTTTAAAAAGTGGCATTTAAGTTACTGAAATCGCAATAACAATTCTGTCTCAACTGTACATTTGCATCAGGAAACTTACTGCATGATACTGTAAAAGTCTTTTCAAGTTTAATTTTCCATAATTCTAAATGTTCCTGCACTTCAGTATATTTATTTCTAAGCATCCTTAGAAGCCTTATTTCTTGCTAATGTCTTTGTCTTGGTGGCATTAAAATAATTTCTAAAAATATTCCATTTTCCATTATTATAATAATTATTATATATATATATATTTTACAATTAAAGTGTACATTAATTGTAATGGTACAATGTTCACAGTTTTAAAAGGTAAACAGTTTTTAACAGTTGATCCAACAATGCTCAATATGAGTCATAAATTTGTAATGAAGGTATAAACCAGGCTAGGACGATTGTTCTGCCGTCTTTGCAGGATGAGCTATTAGTTATGTAAAGAGAGTTATGAAATGTGAATGTGTGCTATAAAAAAGGATTTGAGTTGCATTGAGCATTTAATGCCACCACACTGAAATTATTTTAAAATCGGTGAGGGGGATTATTTAAAAAGCCATACCATCATGGGAAATTGTGGAAAAGCGAAAATGCAAACGATCGGTGTAATTCAACATCTTTGGCAACGTCTTAAAATCACTACTTGCTCCAATTTGCAACCTTCAAAGGAAAGCTTGACTAGAGTGAGAACCAGTATACCACTTTTCACCACAGGTAGCGATATAATGCAGCTCATGATTAATTTTAATTAAACACATTTTGGAAAATGATATTGAATGTTTGAACCCCTGGTGCTTTAATTACTTTATTGCCTCTCAGCTCAAACTCTGAAACGTTCTGGCTGGATGATGCATTGGAATATATCCTAAAAAAAAAGCTTCACAGCTGGCATGCAGGGGCTTCCTCTGGCTTCTATAGTGCATTTACTATCAGAGTCTCCCACTTCAAGACAGTAGAAATATATAAATTGATTTCACTGAGAACACTAATTTGCCACCAGCCTGAAAACTGTTAAACTCCTAGTTAATTTAATAAGGCCAGAGAGGGATGCCATTTTTTCAAGCTTCCAAATAGACAAGCTCTTTTGGGTAAATAAACTGAATCATCCATCAACACATCAACATCAGCTTTTTATTCTACATTGTTGTTCTCATCTCCGTTTACATGTTGGTGACATGTGGAGAAAAGAAAACATTATTGGCTTAATGCAAAACTCAAGTGCGGTTAAGAAGGGAAAGGAAAAGCCAGCACTCCGAAGCTTAGGTTTGCCCTGATGGTTTGACAAATGTGAGGATTACTGGCTGTGTAGAGAGACAAATAGCAGCTACAAAGAGTTTGGCCCTAAGCCTCTTGAAGATCCTCCACCAAAACAAGACGATTCCAACAAGGGTATTATCCCGCCTTTGTTTATGGGCAGAAGAGTCGAAACAACTCAATGGGAGGATTACCCCCACTTGTGCAGTTCTAATAGAGCTGAATTGATAAGTTCCTGTCAGGATTACAGCAGGTGCACGCTGCAGTGTGGAGCTGTGTGTTGTAAGTGGTCATGTGAGGTTGGGGAGGAAGTGGTCACACCAGGGGAGATCTTTGTTTAGGTGAAGTCACGGATGCATTTTTAATAGAAACTGATCTTTAGGAGTGCATCCTTTGGCCTGTGTCATTCATTTTATTTTCATACAGACTAATGTGGCATGATGAACTAGCTAACCAAGTAATACCTAATAATTTGAGAGTAATTTACTCACATTTACATCTTGTGAGTGTAGTGTAGTAAAATGTAAAGAAAAAAAAATTCCAAAGATGGAAAAATGACTCAAGTGTGGACATGTGTCTGTGTCAGACTATCAGAGCTTCATGCTACTGATACAGTACATCAGTGTGATTTTGAAGATATGTCCGTAAACCTAGCCACAATGGGCTGAAAAGGCCAGGGGCAATGGGACTAAGAGCTGATAAGATCTTCATACCTGGCTAGAGCTGAAGGAGCAGTCAAGAGTTAGACAGGGAATGCAATCCATCAAACCTTGCTCTGTGCCTGCCATGGATGGGGGTTGGGGGTGGGCAGGCGAAGGATGTCTAAAAAGACAGGTTCTCAGGGTGCCTCTTGAAGGCCAGTTAGAATGACGTGCACTCAATACCTAAGATGCACTTTCTTTGCTGTTTGGAGATGTCTCTTTGTTTAGCCTCTTGACTCCTTTACTCACACATCTTAAAGGTGACTGACAATAATAAAAAGTAAAAAGACTGTTATTTGTATGTTCCAAAAAAAAATGTCACATGAAAATTTACTCATTACGAATATTTTCCATATAATATTAACACATTTTTCATTTTGTTCATTTTATGTGTTCATGGAGTACAGGATTTTGTTGGATGACTTGAAAAACAGAAATCAATGCAAATTCTAAAACCATTTTTATATTTATTATGATGTTTTTGTTACCCCAGTTCTCAGTGAAATGTTGGCAATATTGGTTTCGAATAAAACCCATTAAAACACTTTGTAAGGAATGTTTCACCACAAGCCAATATAGGATGTCTCCTGTGTCAGCTATTCTAACCCTCAAAGCCAAGAGACACAGACATAGATTGAACGTATCGATCGGCTTAAATAGCCCTGTCTTTAATAAATACTACATTATGACTGCGAGGTTCTGCCGGCGTGTTGGCTGATGAAGGCATGCCTCTCAAAGTCGGTAATCAGAGGAAGTTCAGGGGAAAGATAATCTTTCGCTCTTTGCATCCTCAGAGACGCAGGCCAGGCAATCAGGGGGGATAGCAGTGATTGCTCGGGTTGCACTTGTGAAATCACAGCCTGCATTGGCCCCAGCCCTGAAGGAGATATTAAAACCAACCTCTTCCAAGTTTCGCTTTTCAAGTAAATACTGATTGGGGCCTCCATAAACCAGCTCACTAGCCTCCTAACATTAGACAGCTGTGTGATTCTCACATACGTTCTCCACTGTTCACAACAATAGGTGTCATTTATTACATTTCAGACCTGAATGTATAGTGACTTATGTATTTTGCCATGCTTTTGCTCTACGTAACAATACAAATACATGAAAATGTACCTCATCCATCAGGTGGACTGATATACATTGCAGTGCAGTAAAAATGTGATGGATTTTGAAACGCTGTGGGATTGCTTACATTGTATTTTATGATTGCTGTGAAAAATGTGTAGGTATAAAAGCGGGCATGCAAGCAAAGAGAAAAATCAAGACCCGGCCCTTTAAACGTGGTGATGGCAAGACTTCACACCAACTCACAAAACCCCAATAAACAAATAACTAACCCTTGATGCTCAGAAATCAGATGCTAGGTGAAGTCACTTGGGACGAAGTCGACAATTTGTAGCCAAGACTCAGCAAGTATCCCAACCTCGGCTGATTTATTCTGACTCAAGCCCCCAAAAAGCCTTTCCCTGTTTCATACTCCTATGATTGAATTCAATAGGATCATGTATCCCAAAGAAAAGGCAATTAGTAGATGACACTGACATGGCAAAGGAAACAAGCTTCAAACACATCAGAAAACAGCTGTCCAGATATTACCAATCGCCGGAGCAAACTGCACCCGATTAAAGTTTAATGTGGCTTTTAAGGGAGGTTTTTGCTTATCAGTGCGATAGGGTCCAAGGGAAAATATTGTTATTGATTCCATCATTTTAGATGTAACTGATCCTTTAAGTAATTTCTCTGGGTTTCCTGTGTGTCAGTTTTTAAGTGTCTGCTTGGGTTGGATCATTGCAGCCAGCCGTTCATTTAGAATTCAGGGCTTAATGCACAGAGTGTTCCCGATACACTTTCAGTCACATCTGTTGAAAGACAACACACTTATTCCATTGAAGGCCCAACCAGAACATTGACTGCAGCTCAATTTGGGGCAGCTAAATTATGAAAATTAAGTGCTGTTGGGAGTTATTTTAATTGATCGTTCTGTGGGAGTTTGTTTTAAAATATTGATCCCACTACACCTAAAACGATTTCTAAAAGCACACTGTGTAAACTTAATAGCTTTTAACCCTACAATTACTTTGACATTTTTACTTAATTATTAATGATAATTATGTTTTAAATAAGTGATCACATATTTAACATCAAATTATTTTAATTAATTATGAGATTCATTTAAAATCGTATATAGAATTTTTTTTTAACTACTCTTTAGCATTTGCTCAAAAAATTTAGATAGATAGATATACATTTAATTTATTGTGATAGTTTTGAATGTAGAACCTAATATTGTTTTATTTTCAGGCTTAACTATGTACAGTTGTATTAATTCATCACTTTTTTCCCATTCTTTACGAATTGCTGTTAAATATTAAATGTATTGTGTATATATACTGTACATATAAGTGTGTAATTTACAAGTGATGCAAAAATATTTGATGTACTATTAAATTACAGAAAATCCACTTCTTTTCAAATTGTGGTGTCTTTGGAATTAAATATGTGTTAATCTGGAAGGAAACACACCATGCAGATCCAGTAAATTTAAACAGCATTACTAAATGTTGTAATAATTAAACAAATTGAGTCGTTAATCCTTCTTTACACACTGCGTAGAATTCTTTTACAAGTGAAATGACTGCATGCGGGCCATGGCCCTTTTTTTTGAGACCCTGAACAGACTGCAACGATATACAATAGCCTCGCTCAGGAATGGAGGTGTAGGCTAATTTGTCCATCTCCTGCAGTAACCCTCCACTGCTGTAAGAGAAGAAAGACCACATTCAAACCTCAACTGGATTAGACGGGCCAAAAAGAGCAGGATGTTGAAAGAATGGGAAGCTTTTGTTACTCTCCCTTTTAGATTATATACGATTTTGATTAAAGAACAGTGGTTTTAATGCATATTGGTCGATTCAAATCCAATCTGAACTTTTTAGACATTAACGTACAAACCGACAACAGTAACCCGAGCTTAAGTAGTACATCTTTGGCACATTAAGGGTACTTCAAGAAAGGAAACCAAAGACAGAAAATATAGGTTCAGGTTTCAGCCTTCAGCCAGTGTGAAAATATCCTCAATTTGATCAAAAATTTATAATGCAACTTTCCAGGTCTTAAATTTCCTTCAACTGCACTTGAAATGGGCACTTGTTTCCCCATTATGGCTTTTTTAATCTACTTATGTCCGAGTTGTCTTGCTTAAAGATTGCTCCACCATATTGGGTGTTCAGTATCTGAGGTATGTGTTCTTCAGCCGGGCCTGATGAAATAACACAACAGTTTACATATTTCTAAAACCTGAGCTGAGGGCCGATTGAAAAATCGATATGGGCAATCAAATTTTCCTGAAAATATATACACACACAAGTCTGCTTCGAGGTGACTAAAATGAGGCAAATTTGGTTTCAGCAGACAGGAAGAGAGTCGGCACTAAGAAGGCCAGATCGGGCAGTAAATGGCTACTCATCGCGACCAGGAACGAAACCCATCCATCCCCAGAGACACTTAGAGAAGGGTGAGAGAAGCAATAGATGGAGAAAGAAGAATATGCGTTGCTGTCTCTTCCTCGCAGCTGGCATTAATTATTCAGCCAAGGGGAGGGATCACCTTACATTAGCCATCTTGTTTCTTGTGCCTTTAATGACAGTTGTTGTAAACATACATAGACAAACACCATGCCCGAGTCTGTGCAGCCCCTCTCCCCCTCCTCGGTGACAGAAATATTTTAATTCCTTCAACTGAAAGATTTGCCTCAGTCCTCGAGGGACTGCCGAATCGCTTCAACGATGTGACATTTGCATCCAGGATTCTTCTTCTTTCGTTGGTCTGTTCTTGTTCCTCATCCCCCTCCTGATCCTCCACTTTTTTCTTTGTGCCCCTTTGAAGTTCTTGTATTTGCTTTTAAAGGTTCTCGAAGATGGAGAGATTTTTTTTATGGGTCACCATTGTTGTGGTGGGTGTAGAAGTCATGGTGGTGAGTGACAGCTTAGTGTTTGTATGTGGCTGCTTGAATTTGCAAGGTCAAGGGGAGACATTTGGCCCTGAGTGAAGATTGAAGCTCTGGTATTCAAAACATTTAGCCATTTATGTTTAAGTGATGTCCTGCTATATAAATGATGAATGTTTACATTAAAGCCTAACTTACTTTTGAATCTTTTTCACTGTGAAAAAAACTAAATAAAACCAAAAACGACATGGGATGAGCTTCTGTGACTGTTGGGAGAACTTCAGCTTGACCTGCAGTGATGGGAAACACACAGGAAGAAACGGGTTTCTGAAAATGCATGAAAGAAGCCCTGGGTTCTCTGGCCTAGCCTGGCCTTGAGACTTTTTCCAAGAGATTGTGTCAAGAGAGACTATGTTTTGCTTGCTATGTACACCTTCTGTTTCCCCTCACCTTTAATTCTTAATGCTTATTTCAAGATCAAGAGCTGATACAGGATATTTGAGACGTCTGAGATATGCATCTTGTCTGCTCCACACTTATGTAATGCTGAACAGTGAACCAAATATTCACCCACGTTTATCTTTGGTAATATATAAATGGCTAAACTTCATTAAATAATTGCACTGTTATGAATTATTAAATAATTACATCTCTTTTTTATTATACCACTACCTGCCCACTATACCTGCTAGTAGAACTGCTAATTCCATCGTTGCTATAAGTAACAATGAAGAAATATGAAATATTGTGTTCCAGATAAGGATTCTCACTAATCTCTTACATGAGCCATGAAAATAATGAGCAAAAATATCTGTATAAGAAAAAAATGTACAGAAAATAGACTATATACAAATTCACTAAACACTAAAGGAAACAATTTTAGTTTTGTATTATTATTATTATTATTATTATTATTATTATTATTATTATTATTATTATTAT
>JAOTRN010000002.1:5046930-5069652 GCA_028566695.1 Bagroides melapterus
CCAGCTTCTGATGCTATCTATCTATATCTATCTATCTATCTATCTATCTATCTATCTATCTATCTATCTATCTATCTTTCTGTCTGTCTGTCTGTCTGTCTATCTATCTTTCTGTCTGTCTGTCTGTAAATGTGTACATATGTATGTATTCATACCCCCAAAGTATCGCCAAATACCTGATTTAATTAAAAAAAAATCACCCTTAGTTTATATTAGATTTTTTTGCAGAGGCTGTATGCATTCCAAAATGTAGAAATGTATTCACAGGAGACCAATCAGGGACACAGACACTTGGCTTTTGTTCAACCAAGAAATGGTTTATGGTGATTCAATGCTTTTGAGCTAGACTTCTGTTTGGGTAGGGGTTATATAAATGAATTGTGCTGGGAAATGTCCTAACAGCAAGACTGGTTACTCTCACATCATTAGTGTGATTGTAACAAGTCTTGTACCTCCACAGAATAACTTAGGTTACCTCAAAAAAATGTCTAATTGCCTTCCAGAAGCTGTGTGTGTGTATGTGTATTGTTTTTTTTTTGTTTTTGTTTTTTTTTGGTTAAGGAGTGAGATCTATAACATGATATTGAATATATTCCACTGTCGCTCTCTTGAACTCTTACATTCCAGGTGGCTTCTGGCATGCTTTTTGTGCAGCAGTATGAGGCTTTTTACAGACGTCATCTTCCCTTCAACACAATTTCAGACCTTCCAGCATTATGCTGAGGCACAAGAGGGTCTCACTGTTATCGCCTAACACTCAAGCTGGCGTAATTAAATAGAAATGCTAAGTACAAAGCAATTTTGGCCCCAGTGAAAGCTGCCTATACTTCCCCCTTCCCTGTTTAACAGATAGAATTTAATTGAACCATATCAATTTATTTCACATTTCAAAATGTCATGGCTTCGTAAGAACTAACCAAATTTGCATCCTGCACATAATGTTATTGGACACAAGTGAAATAAATATATAAATCTAAATGCCAGTGTAAATGCCAAGTATTTTTGAAAGCTGCTAAAGTAGGCTCGTAAAAGCACTGCAGCCTCTATCCTGTGTCCGCTCATCATAAAGTTTGCCAAATGCTTTCGTGCAAGCAGTTGAGTTGGCTTAAAAGGATAGCAAACTGTGTCATGCCATTGTTACTGTTTTGACATCTGTTTTCAAACTCAAAGAATTACTCAACCGCACAAGCAAGGAATTACAACATTGACACGCAGCCAGGGGGGACAAGGGACCACCAATCTGTCTGGTAACAAATGATGAAATATTAACCAAAAGCCCCACACTTGAAATTATCCAAGGTCATCACATGCCAGGATGGTCACTTCACTTGCTCACCACTAATGAGCTGCAAATTTACAGCAGCAATGTGAATATTATTTTTGCCTCATACAGTATGTTTTGGCTTAATGCACTCGTGTTTAAAGACACGGAATCCCTCTGTTCCACCCAGCCTTAATTAAGATAATGACAAGAAAAGTGGTCTAATATACTTCTACACAGAAGTCACCTAATTTTTAAAGCCTGTTTGTCCATGTGAAGGCGAGGTCTGAAATACGGGCTGTTAAAATGGAACACGATTCCACAACTCACTTTCACTCTTATGATTGGAGCATGAGAGAGGAGAACGTCTGGCAAGTGAGTGAAGTTCTTGTCCTGCCCTATCGTGCCTCAACCACATGGCCCTTTCTGTAGCCATACTGCCCTGGCTCAACTGTGCTCTCTTCGTCTTTTTCATTTGCCGTCCATCTGGTGAAAGCGATGCTATTCTGCTGGCTCGACTCTGCAACTTGGCCAGGTCATCCCTTGCATCCCCGCTTTTTCTGCTGACAATAGTGGCAGAGCCAGTTGATCATGTCTCAACTTTGCAAACTTTGTCTTCGCTTTTTGTGCCAGAGTTTCATGTCACAACACACACACAGCTATCCACACATCAATATTTTTTTCCTTATTTGTGGATGGGTGCTGTTGCTCTCATTGTCTATAATATGAATGCTCAGAATTACTTTGTTTCTTTCTAAGGACAGTAGTTTTCCAAAAATGGCGATAATTAAATTCTCCTCTAATGAAGGATTTGTAGCTGTTCATTGCTTATCTACTGCTGAAGGCAAATTCTGAAGCTAAGCATTATTATTGTTGTTAAGTGAAAGCCACAATAATTCCATGTATAAAGTCTTTATACATGGGTGTCAAGTCCAAAGTCTATCTTAATGTTTTTGAGCTTTTGCATATATCTGTATCTAAGCCTTGCTTTTATCTTGGATACAGTACTGTACATTCAAATAACATATGTGCATTCTCCAAAATTCATTAATGTGGTTGCCTGTGGCCTGTTGTCCTGGCCAGTAGTACTATATAAATCTGCTTATCATGAAACAACACTATCATAGCAAAGCAGAAATCAAGCATGAATACTAAGCTACAAGTTATTTACACAGACACAAATATTGGCATTTGCACCCATTGCACTATTTTGGCAGTGGAACAGCAAAATATGATTAGCCCATGAATGTAGCTACCATCAATTCATTTTAACTGAAACTAACCTGTCAAAAAACAGACTATTACAAATGTCATAGCGCTACATAATAGAGAAAGTATACAAAAATGATAGGTGTTATAATACCAGTCCTGAAAAAGAAAATAGTGACATTTTAATACTCTCCAAAAAGACAGATCAATATATTGTCAAGTGCAGCTGTTAAGTAATTAATAAGTGCATTATTGTTTTCATACCATTGACCTTTGCTAATCTAGTTATGATAGTATTTCAATTACAATCCAGGTTTATTGTTGAGGAGGGTATCTCCATTTTCATATTTAATGTTTTGCTTACATTTTAAAGACCTGGTGGCACTACTGACCGTGCAACTGAACTGCTTGATGTTGCCATGTGTGTTTTTGTTGGGCTTAACTAAATATATACTACCTCATCACTCTCTCCAGTGATATCCAGCATTGAGTGACTTACAGCTTGGTTTAGTTTGACTCAATTTTAATTCACCCCATCCCTGACTAATCACTGCCAGGACCAGTCCTGCATGAGCAATCCATCTTAAATAATATTAACCAGTAAATACCTTTAAACAGTTAATACCTACTGAACCCCTTCTAAAAATAATACATTTTCCCCTTAGCACTGGATATGTGCCTAAATCATTTCAACTAGCAGTTAACAAACACCTGATAAAAAAAAACCTGTCCTTGACCCATGCCAGATGTCCAGCTATAAACAAATACCAAACTTTATCTCCAAGATCCTAGAAATGGTTGTAATACAACAGTTTTACTCTTACCTACATAGGAATAACATTCATGAAATGTATCAGTCAAGATTTAGGCCTCATCAGAGACAGCACTGGATAAAGTGGTAAATTACCTACTTCTACCTCTGATCATGGTTGTGTATCCTTGCTGGTGTTAATTGATCTTAGTGCAGCTTTTGACACCATTGACCATTCTATTCTACGTGATAGGCTAGAAACATTTATAATGGTGTTAATGGGACACCCCTGACCTGGCCCAGGTGTTATTGGAATGATCGTTATCAGTTTGTAGATCTAAATGGTGATTTCTCAAAACATACTAAGGTTATATATATATATATATATATATATGCTACCCCTTGGTGCAATTATTTGTAAACCTGGTATTAGCTTCTACTGTTATGCTCATGACACACAGCTATGTTTCAGCTAAGTCAGATGAGACACACTAGTTGAAGACTGAAGGATGTATAAAGTACACTAGACAGTGGATGCTAACTATTTCCTCTTGCTTAACTGACAGGACAGAACCGCTTGTAGTAGGACCACATGCAGCGGGAAGAAAGTTTTCTGATTACAGAGTAACTCTGGATGGTCTTTCTGTTTCATCATGTGCAAGCACCTTGGTGTGGACCTTGGTGTGATTATTGAGCATTGGAAGCTCATGCAGATAATATCACTAGGTTAGCCTTCTTTCATCTCAGAACTATTGCTAAGATAAGAAATACAATGTCATTACATGATGCAGAAACTAGTTCATACTTTTTTAATCTCTAGGTTGGTTTATTGTAATGCTTTACTGTCTGGATGTTCCAGCTGGAGTAAAAACAAACTCCAGTTAGTCCAGAACAACGTCCTAATTAGAACCAGAAGATATGATTACAACACTCCTAAAGCACGTAATGGTCTCGAGCCACAGTACCTAAGCCGTACTTTTGTTTTTTTATGATCTGCCACTTATGATCTTCTTATACATTTATGGAACAGCCTTCCTAATAGTTTTCACGACTCAGACACAGTCTCGGGGTTTAAGCTTATATAGTGTAGCTGTTTTATGAATAATTTGTCTTAGGTAAAGGTTTGCTGACTATGAAGTGGTTGGATGTTTTATGTACCAGGAAGCCCTCAAGTCTGTGTCACCTCCTGGCTCTGAGTTATGCTGTCATTGTTAGTCTTGCTGGAGTCTCTGCCTGCACTTACTGTACATTTTAGCATAGCTAATTATTCTCTCTCTCTCCCTCTCTCTCTCTCTCTCTCTCTCTCTCTCTCTCTCTCTTTCTCTCTCTCTCTGTCTCGCTGTCTCTCTGTTGAGCCCCTCCCGAGCACCCAATGTTCTGACCTACCTGATCTATCCTGATGTCCTAGCTGGTTGGAGTCTCGTCACTTGGTGGTGCACTCTGCTGGAGATAGAGCTGCATGGACACCCTGTAATGGGATTGCTGTGAACAGAACCACTTGGAGACTATCACACTTTGAACTGCCTTTGTGTCAGTCAGCTTTGTGCTTGGGTCTTCATCAGTGAACATTTGAAGACTTTGGCAGGAAGGACCCTGACCAATTCCACTCAACTATAAACTGTTGTAGAAGGACATTAGTTACCTTATTTACTGTTCAGTGTCACCCAAATGAGGATGAGGTTCCCTTCTGAGTCTGGTTCCTCTCAAGGTTTCTTCCTCATATAATCTCAGGGAGTTTTTCCTTGCCACCGTTGCCTCAGGTTTGCTCATTAGGAATAGAAGTTAGTGATGAATAATAATTTAATTATAAACAATTTTTATTCTGTTTCTATACGTCTGTAAAGCTGATTTGAGACAATGTCAATTGTTAATAGGATTATACAAATAAACTGAATTGATTAGATATGATAGTACCTCAGTAAGTCAGCATATAACAAATAAATAAATAAATAAATAAATAAAATCTTGAAATATAAAATAGCAATACAGAATAATTACATTGTATTTTATTGAGAAGAAGTGTACTCAATGTAAGTAGAAGTATAAAGTAAATTGTTTGAATGAAAATAACTATTATTTGAATGAAATTTTAATGATAGCCATTTTACATAGTCAAGTTTACCCTTTGCCTTATTTCTTTTCAGAATGTTTTAATGGTGACAATATGACTCCTGTATATCAAATGACTTTTCTAAATTGTTGTACAAACGATTGTTATCCTGTCACTATCCCATAAATGTGTAGAACTGTGAGGTCCATGGATGCCTTCTGATTAGTTCCTTCAAGCTTTACTAAGTAAGCTTAACTTTGACAGACAGACTGACTGTCAAAACCTCATACTCTACCTGAACACACCAGGAGAGAAACCTGTCTGGAACAAAAAAAGCAAACACAGTCTGTTCAATGAGGCCTTGAATTCCAAAACAATTTATCACCAGATTAAATATCCTTGAAGAGGAGAAGGGCTTGTCCATGGGCTGTTTGTAATTCAATGCAGCAGCAACATTGTCAAGTGCCAAGGCTGAACTAAGAGACCTATTACTCCTCCATGACGAGCTTGGCCTGCGGGCGTCTCCAGAAAGCTTCTTGTTTCGCAGAAAAAGTACCCTTGTTGTAAAACTGTTGTCTGAGAGTATTTAAAGTCATTATTGCACATTATTTACAAAACATTCCATCAGAAGGGCTTGACATTTGACCAGCCATTTCGCCGAGGGCCTACAACAGAGAGTTGCTGATTCTTCTGAAAATGTTGTGTGGAATGTGTGCAAACTTTAGGTGAAGTTTGGGTTATCATATAGCACTCAGCTGAAATGAAGACGTGTGAATGAAGAGATAAGAAGAAACAGGAAAAACTCCTTTCCCACAACATGTACCTGCACCTTGTACAGTACATGATTACTTGTTTTTCAACAGTTCTGTGAGACCTGGCTTTAGCAATATTAATTTGCTTAAACATTTAAATTAGCTTTAGATTTCATAAAGAAAGCAAGTCTTGGTTGTCTCTGAAGCCACTACAATTGCATACTTGTAACCAGGCATCTGTTGATACTAGATCTTTATTTATTTATTTATTTATTTATTTATTTATTTGTTCATCTTCAGTAATTGCTTCCATCCTACTGGATCCAGAGTCTATTCTGGAAGAACTAGAGAAATGGCTGGAATATATTTTCTGAACAGGCACAGAGACACACATACACAACTCAGGGTTATTTAATGTAGCTTGCCTAGCTCCCACAATATTCTGGGGAGGTTGGAATAAACCAGAGTATCTAAACCATTTTAACACAATTTAGGACATTATCACAATATATACCTAAAGAAATCATCCCTGATATTTGTTTTTTTAAACTTCCTGTGATCTAGCTCTTTTCCACTGAACAGAATTATGGGATTGTGCTTGCCAATATGGATACATAAATACTTTTTTGGAATCAAACCTCTTCATACTAATGTCAAAAAAAAGCATTTATCTCAGGAAAGTATGAACGTTGTTTATCTAGGAGCCTGACTGGGATAGTAACAATAATAATAAGATCCATAGCAACTCTAATGTAATGTTAATTTTTTATTGTGTTTTTTCACACTTGATTGTAGTTTATTTGCAGTAGTGTTGTTCAAAATAATCTGCTGCTGGTTTGCCAAAACTCGCCTAAAAAAACAACATCCAAAAGCATAAATAAGAGGTCAGTGCTCCATGCAGAAATGAACAGTAGTCAGTCACGTTAAAATAGCAGATTCGCTTCTGACTCTCAGGGTTTCTGTCTGAGTGAAAATTGCAGTCACTTCCATGTTGTTTACAATCTCTTTAACTCTGGACAACTTTTTCATTTGTTCAAGTCAGATGAAATATATTAGCCCTTACATTGGCTATGTTTGTATCAAACTTTGACTTTTATCACGTGGTAAACTTTCATTAATGATATTGCCTTGAAGCTCTAAAGGTGTTAAACCAAATTTTCTTTTGTGATTTCAGTAATACCTCAGTTTTCACAATCTTAAGCAGTGTTTCTGATATTACACACGGCTCAGTTTCTATTCTGAGAGCTGTTCATCAATTGGCTGTGTGCGGTATTAGCTTTAGCTAGTTAACAGCAGATTGAATTATCTGTCGAGACGAGATGTAGGGAAAAGCAAGACAACGGCTGTGAGAGATGTCTGTCTCCACCACAAATAATTATCTCTTCTCAGGCTGAAGGCTCTGAAAGCTGTTACAAAAGAGACCACAAGGTCCCTAATGAATGGCAGCCTTTGTTTTTGGCCATGCTTAAATATGAGTATGACAAAGCAACAAGAATGACTCAGTCTCATATCAGTTTTTGTAATTGTTTCAAAGACATGTTTAGCAACAATGCACAGTTTGTGTCAGGCTGCTGTGAGGGGCAAAAAAGCAGCTCAAATATACTCTGCATCTGCGATATCCATCTGTTTAGAAGAAGGTTGGGGATTTAAGAGGCAGTCAGTCATAATATTTGGCTATCTCCGACCTCTTTCACTGGGAGGCCTCTTCAGTCCGTCCTGGGAATCGCCCTCCATTTGCCACTACAAATAAACTTTGGACTAGCTCACCAAGTCCAGTGACAATGGGGTATAAACTGTTGTCATCACTTTAATAGGGAGATTTGCCTCCATGCTTTCCAATGAAAACACTGCTTAACTGGAGCCAACCAAGCGCATTAGAAAGGAAAAACAAACAAACGGGGAGGGAAGACGAGAAGTTCCTTTGTTCTATGCATAGTTGACAATGAAAAAGAATTCCTGCTTTGGAAGACTGTGGTCAGAGTACACAGTCGGCACACCTGTTAGTGCTCTCTTTTTTTTTTTTAGACACCTTCACACCAACAATGCTGCTCTAAGCAAAGCAACACAACCCATTATGTGGTCCTCAATGGCGGTCCCTCCACAAGACTGGATAAATGCTATTAGCACCTTTAGTGTAATTATATCCTCTCAGGTATCATTTAAGACCTTGACATGTTTTCAAGTCTTGCTGTCACATCTTGTGCAGACTAACCCCTACACAGGGAAACAAAGAGGGGCGGCGTAAATGTGAAGAAAAAGTTGACGTTTCAAAGATGTCAGGAGGCGGTGTTGTAATCTGTGCTGTGCCTATGAGCATGTGAACACACAACACACACATAGAGAACCTGATCTCAGTCCTTGTTACTGTCTTTCTTTTTGACAAAGAGGCCCAACAAACTTTCTTTCACCTTTACATAGACAATGTAAACAAGTGACTGATGGCTTCTAATCATGAATGTAAAAGACCATTGTTCTTTGTGTAGTCTTTGCTTCATGTTAAGATTTAATGTCAGGCCTGAGGCTGGCTACCTAGTGCAGGTCTCATCTTTCCTTAAAAACATCAAAGAAGAGCTGTCTTCAAAAGTCACAATAACGCCCACAGATAGAGGTCCAAAAGTGGCCGAATGCTCATTCAACACACCCCACCAGTGTCATTGTGCCGTTGGGCAGACATCTTAGATGGCTGAGGATGCTCTTATGTGGGGCCCGTCTGAGTCTGAAACACACACAGGTTTGCTGGAACCTGCTTGAGGATGAGAAGAAAGGGGTTGTGTGTTTGTTGATGCAAGGAGAGCTCATCTTTTGTGGTAGTAATTGGCCAGACACACACACACACACACTCTCTCTCTCTCTCTCTCTCTCTCACACACACACACACACACACACTCTCTCTCTCAGGGGTTGTGTGAAAACAGTTGTATGTTTGGATTACACTTTGTCAGCTGTATAATTGCCTCTATGGGTAAAAATCTCAAGAAAATATTATAACTTGAGAGAAGTAGGACCTAAGACAATTCTTTGGATCACAAACCTAAAATAATTGTCTCTCTCTTGTTCACTATTCTACAATAGCCCAATTTGGGTTCGTTCATAAACAATTTTTTTTCCTGGCTACAGCTGATATATACAAATGATATTTACATACCATGACTTGAGAACTAAAAAACACACTTTATGTATTCATAGGATATTCAGTCCTACTGAGACTTTATGGCATATTTATCATGACAGATAAAGGTAAAGGGTTATCCCTTGTCTTGCTAGGGGTGTTATAGGAGGACCATAAACGGAGTCCGCCGAGAAGCAGAGGTCAGTAGAGTTCATGTCTAATCTGCACTACAGATGACAGTTGGTGGTGGGGGCTACCTGTGTCCATGGCAACCAGTGATAAGGATCATTAGTAGGGTCACCAGTTAGCACAGAGGTTGCCAGTGGGTTGATGGGGGTGATGGGGTACTCAGTCTGATCGCTGCTGGAGGGACATGGCACATCCCGTGTGAAGATATGTCCAGAGGTTACCCACAGTGGCCAAACCACAGTATGACCATCCAAAGGGGTCTCACATTTTGGAGGAATTTTCCGAAAGTTAAATATGGTAAGAATGATATACAATTTGTAGATATTTTAACTGATTATAAATGATTCACGCCATCACTGTATAAATGAAATGGGAGTTTCTTCACAATGTACTTCACACTAAAAATCCCATGCATACTACAGTACACAGCACATTTTACAAACACAAAAATATGTTTTGACCTTTAATGGTAGAACTTTGTTGGGCTTGTGGCATGATCATTATTGAATCAAATGACTATAACAGTATGTGGGCTATACCTGTTCTAGGATCTCAGAAGTGTTTCTTCTCAGTCTTTTTCCTATTTACTGTTTTGTGCTTGAACCTAAGCCAGTATTTGGCATTGTTTTAGTTTCTGGAGAAGCTCGAAAATTCCACTCCACTTCCTGGAGTGTATTTATACGGAACACAACAAATACAATAGACAATAAACAAATCTTTACCAGCATGTCAATTCAGACAGGATTCATTACATGGCGTTATTTCTACAGTTTTTCCAGACACACAAACAAAATTTCAGAACATGGCTTTTTTGCCACAAGTCGTATGCTTTAGGAACTTAGGTAGTGCTCAAAAGTCACAACAATTCTTTCCCTGTTATTATGATTGGAAGGACACGTCTGTTATGAGCATTATGAAAAATGTAAGTTCTAGTGAGGAATGCTCAGCAAGTAGTACACCTGACACCAGCGCTCGTGATGGTCCGTACTTGTCGAGGTATGCAGGGGATAACAGGGGTTCTTCAGCAGCTGTGACAGAGATGTTCTTGCAGTGAAACTAAAATGAGACATTCTGGGAAAGCACCTGTATCTGGACATCACTGGCACATCTTAGAAATCAGATATACTTTTATTTCTTCCTTCTGCAATACATGTGTAGATGGAATTTTTTGCACGTGGCTTGCTTGTGGTTTCTCTTTATGGAACCTCTTCAGGGCATTAAGTGTCTCCTCATTTTAATATGCATTTACTCATTAAGTTTATCACATGTCTTTGGTGTGACATTCAACCTCCCCTGCAATCATGCTGCTCAATTATACAGAGCTTCATCCTAATATATATTCAGGCGTTATGCTATTTTCATGACCATATATGAAATCATTGACCTTTTTTGTTTCTTTCTGTTTTGGTTTTTGAAGGATCCTTTTTTCGAAAGTGTGAACATGGCTAACAGTATGTAAAAAGTAGTCATGCGAATCACCCCATGCTATCAGTTAGCTTTCTCTTATAGCTCCCTTTTTTTTTTTAACAATGTTAGAATTTTCGAGTGACCTATTCTTTTAATTCAGCCATTGCTTGAGGATGAACTGATGCAGTAGCAGCATCAGTTCTTGGGCAATGTTCTCCCTTAGTGCCTCCACACACATTCTCGTCAGTAGCTGACAGCACTGCTGTGCCATGGCCTTTGTCAAGGTGCAGAGCGGCAATCAAACAGCACAGACCTTTTTTTCTCCCTCGATTAATTTGATCCTTAAATGGATTTTCAGTGACACAGACCTTGCAAAGTTACCATGGTGACTGAATCTGCGGCTCAGCATCACGTCAGTAAAAAGCTCCACTGACTGACAGGCGGTGAATACTACCAAAAGAATGTGAGCGAGAAATATGCACATTAGAATATGCACATAGCATTTACCCTGTGACAGCTCCCTGATGTGTTAAACCACAATTTCCCTGCAGTTGGGAAAGAAACTGGCAATGTTTTTAAAACACAAACCCTCCAAACTAGCCGTCCATGCGCTGAAAAAAATGTTTAAAGGATGTTTAAAGAAAGCCTTGTCCCTGTATAATATAACTTGCCTTCGCTAGGAGGGCTGGATTTATTTGACTCTGCACGTAGGATAGCACATAAAAAAAGAATAATTCCTGTTATTATTTAAGTGTCTGCTAGCTGTCTTTGAGTGCAAATGTTTTCTTGTTTTCTACCTCTGGCTAAGAGAATATTTCTTCTTTACAATTGACACTGATAACAATTCTGATAACTCTTCTCAAGATGCGTGAAGGAAAGAAAGCTTTCGAACCTTATCAAAATCAAGAAGTTATCAAGATGAATCTGCACCACCGATGGTGCCTATGACCACTGAGAAGAAATAGCCCTCATCAACTGCCATCTTGTCTTTTTCCTGTGGGACAAAGCCTGTTGTACCTTCAAGGGTGATTCAGGGTGTATCCGATTTCACCCAGTGCTCTCTCCCACCCATTTGTAAAGCCAAAGATCATTAGCCTCTTAGATTACTTTCCCTTCAGCTACTTTTTCTTCCCTAAGAGCCCACTCCTCCTCTCTCTCTCTCTCTCACTGCTCCTCTAAACAAATTAATAAATTCTGTGAACGAGGGGCTGTCCCTCACAGTCCTGGAGTGTTTATTTTCCTTCAGTAACAGGGCTTTGCACCATAGGCCCTCTATCCCAGGAGGTCATTTAAATAGGTACTTGTCTTCTAGATTTGTCTAGCTGGGACTCTCAGAAATGCCACCCACATAAGGAAACGATATCAGGGAAAGATAGTCTCACTTGACATGAGAACGATGTTTGGCCCAGAACTGTGTGAGAGGTATAGTGTGTGAGTCGTATAGATTTAAAGTGTTCATTACAGGTTGTGTAATGAGACTGGTTTGGTGCTTCATAAAACTCTGAAAGAATGAGCCTTACTAGCCAGAATACTTAATAGTAAAATAATAAAAAGTAATAAATAAAAAGTATAAAAAAATAATAATAAATAATAAAAAGTAATTTTACAATTTTTAAAATGTGTCTCAATATATATATTTTTATTTCTAATAACTTTGTACAGATGCTCTTTGTTGAACTATGTAATAGGCTACAGTATTAATAAGGAACAATATATTAAATAAGCTTGCAGTTTTTTATGCATTAAGTGTCTGGACATTGATGGTAATATTTGTACTTACTGATTATGGTTGTGCCAATCCTAGGGTCAACTATTTCTATGAGTCAGTGCCAAGACAGGTCAAGTGGGTTGTACGAACAGTGCCAAGGCAGGTGCTGAGGATTAATGTCTCCAACACTCGCTGTACCTTGAAGAGCCCGTGTTTTATTTGCAAACACGAGTGCACTAAGACTCGTTCAACACAAACAGTTGGAAACTGTTCAGTAATCCAGAGTGGAATTTTATGTTTATGTTACAAGCCAGATTTCTGGGCTGCTATGGCACAAGATGAAACTGCAAAATGATTTCCTCCTTCAAAACAAAATAGGAGGACAGATGATGGGTGCGAACAGCCTTTGGCTGCACAATGCTAAGTGCGCACAAGTGAGAGATTTGGCGGGAATTCATGGCTTGCAACCACCAATTAATGATACAGAATATGAAATTCATAGCTCATTATGCCATCTCAAGACATATCTGCATTTGTTAAGCAACAACCAAACATCAGAATTGCAACTTCTCCAGGTAGAATTCTTACTGTGACTATATCATAACTCACCTAACCCTGTAAGTGTTATCTGATATCAGTCTTTGCCATGATTGCACTTATATAGATCTGACTGAAGCTGAGTTGATGCTCAGTTCTCTAGAGGGAGTAGAAGGAGACAAGTGGCCTTCTCAAATCAGATACTGTATTTGCAGGGAAGGCCTGTGGGAATCAGGCTAGACTTTGCCTGTCTATTAGGAGGTTAATAATGAGAACCTGGTTGCATTCTCGTGAGCCCAGGGGATCTTTCTTCTGAGGTGTGGATCTTGTTGATTTGTGCTAGAAGAAGTACATTTGCTCCACTATGCCATAACCAATAATTGGGATAGTATAACTCTAAATTTAGGTATACATTGATGATGTAAAATATTCACAAATATAAAATGGCATACCAGTCTAAGGAGAGAAATTATTTCAACAGCCAAACGCAACAATAATATTTGTGAAAGTGGCTTAAATCATTTTAGTTTATTTCAACCAGCTACATGGTCAAGTTTCAGCAAAAGAGGGTTTGAGAGTGCTGCATCTCAGCATGGGATTAGTCATCAGTAAATATTGTATTATAGAAGTTCTTTCCCTCTAGTCGAGTTTTTTATACCCTTATTCAGCCAGTCGGCTTCGCTTAAGAAAAGTCTATTATAGTACATGGGCAAAAGAGGAATATGTGGGATTTACCATCACACTCTTGCTAATGAGCACAGAAGGAAGAGAAAAGGGAGAACCATAGATATGGCCAGTGCCCCGAAGCCATTTTCAGCAGCTGGAGGGAGGGAAGGAGGGAGGGAGTCTCCTTCTCTGAAGGAAGTGTGCTTTCATTTCAATAGATCCATCCTCGGCTCTACTTGTCCTTTCATCCAAATCCTTGGTAGACAGGCTCAGATCTTGGATGCTCTGTGTATGTGAATGACAAAATCCCTCTCACACACACAAAAACCAACAATGCTCTCCTGACCCCTTCTGACCCCAGACAATGGGAGATAAGGAAATCGTCACACATTCTACAGGCAAGACCTTCACCTGTGAGGTCAAGCTCTCCTAAGCCACTCATTTCCCTGGCGTTAACAGCAATTAACTTGTAATGAACCGATTTACAAACAAAACCAATTAATTGTATAGGAAGCGTCCTATTGGTGCGCAAAGGGTTCGCCGTTTCGATCACACCAGCTCCCGACCCCGCTGCCTGCGCTCTCAGCTGAAGAAAGGAATCTGCGGGCTGTAGGCGAGTGTAAATTAGTTTTTCTCCCCTTTGCTCTCCTAGTTGCCTCAAAAAGTCGATTGAACACCTTTCACCACACTCCACATATAATGAGGCAGGCTATACAAAGCTCTGAAAAGTCTGCATAGATGCCGTATGGCATATTAGTCATGAAAACACATCAGCTTTATAAATCAGGACTGGGTTTGTGAACGTGATAACTAATTCTCAAGCAAAATATGTGCATGTTTGTCACATTTGCATTTTATTGCTGGTGAACTGTTGAATTCACATTTTATATCATGTATCAACAACAGTAATAAACCATAAACAAACTGTTACTCTAAACATATTTCTATATTATTAAATCATTCAGTGATAGTAGCTCATTTGTAGTTTAACTAACAATAAGCAATTATAATTGTGTTAAAGTGAGTGCATGTTTTTCTACCCGTAATTGTTTGCTCAGAACTTAATTTCAGCCTGAAAAAAAAACACATTTTCTGGAATGTACTGATCTTATCATATGTTTAAAAATATGTAATTAATACACTTTTATTTAATTAATTATTACTCCAAATACCTTTTTATAGTACAATCCCTGCAGAAAAGAATGCACGGCTGACGATATACCTCCAGTTCTTATGGAATATGTAGTCATCAGTGTCATTCACTGGTCAAATTGACCAAGATTATTTTGATCAACACACATTTTTCTTTCTACAAAAGAGCTCAACGTTATACATTCCTGAAAATGTCCATGGCAGGTGAGTGTTCTCTCAGGTCCTTGCTGCTTCATCAGCACTTCCCTAACACCTGTCTCATGCCAAGACAGGTACTGTAGTTTGATCAAGTGACATAAAGGTTAATTTGTTAGTGTTTCTGGATAAGGAGGTACATTGAGCAGTAAATACTTCTAGTCTGTGAGAAATTTGCCCTTTGCCAGTTGATTGGTGATGAAGATCTATCAGACCCTTGATATAACGGTAGTTACAATTATATAGTAATTACTCTTCTATATTGCTTTAGGCTGCTTTGTTATATATGGAGGTCTACATCACATGTAGTTTTCCTGGACAGTTATGCTGCTTCTTTTCTTCCCTATGCACGAAAGAAATACACATTGAATGGGATGCACCCTTCACACACAAGCTAACACACTCATTCATTCAATAACATTTCCAGTGCTCTTACTGGCATGTTTCTGGGATATCTGAGGACACCAGAAAGCCCAGAATAAACCTTTGTGAACATTGTAAGTCTATTAAAAAAAAGGAGATTTGTTGATGTTCTTTATAGAACCCTGGGTGTCTGTACTTGACCCTTTCTGGGAAAATGGTACTATGTAAAACCCTTAAAAGAATGCATAAGGTGAAATTAATGCCATGACTTTTTGTTTTCGCTATGTAGATAATTCTGTGAAATTGACTTGCTAATAATTGATATATTTTAAAAAGATCCAATAGTTTATTACATCTGAGAAATAATTAAAACTCCATAAAATAATTTTAATTAAAAAAATAAAAAAAACCATAGCAACACAAAGGGAGGAGTTTTATATCAATACTGTCTAAAATTGTTTCACAATACGGTTTTGTTTATAATAAATGTTTAGTGTTTGAAAATGCTGTTTTTTTGTCTAAATAATAATAATAATAATAATAAGAAGAAGAAGAAGAAGAAGAAGAAGAAGAAGAAGAAGAAGAAAAAAGAAAGAAAGAACCCATATATAATGTTTATGTTTTAAGAAACCTCACTGGATTCTTGATATAGATCATTAAAAAGAATCTGACAACTGAAAAATCCATTTCAAATCAGTTCAATTTTATTTGTATAGTGCTTTGAACAGTGGAAATTTTCCCAAAGCAGCTTTATAGAAAAATGAAAATTCAGAATGAATATCACACAGTTAAAAAAAAACTTCCCTGATACAATGAGGAAGAAATCAGTTTTAAAAGGGATTCTATCCTCACCTGGGTGACACTGGAAAGTGTATATAGTCAACTGAATTTGTATATAATGAAGTGAAATTATGTAACCAAGAAGTGAATTCTATATATGTTGTATAGAAACATTCCTTTTAAGAGTGTGTGTATTTACTGAACAGTATCTATCCTTGTGTTACACTAGTCACTATGTAAATTTATGTAGACTGGATCACAGTGAAAAATGACTTGAATTGTTTTCTCTCTGTTTTGTCTGGACAGAAAAAGTTTTCATGTCACTGGTTCTTGCATCACTCAACTCATCAGACTTACTATAAGAAAGTCAATAGCAGAGATGAGGTTAGTGATAAGGAAGTCACAAGTAGATGATATCTCAGGTGTCAGGAAATGATGTAGAATTTAGTCAGCTGCATTCATCCCCTTCTCATAACTTGCACATGCATTTCCTCAGTGTCACCTATCACCTATTTTCCCCAAATATCAATATCCGCCATACTCGAAAATCGGGGTGAAAATTAAATTTTTGCTGTTTGTTATAAAACTTTCCTGATCATCTCGAGGGAAGAGTCTTCTGAGCAGCTAACTAACAGTTTCGTTCCTGTCGTTCGAGTGTGTGTGCACACACGGGGGACTGTTATTCTCAGAGAAGAAAAAAATGTGTGCAAATATTAAAAATGGAAAACAGCACACACGCACGCACACACACATTCATCCTCCCGGCTCCCACGGGGGCAGGGTGATACTGGGCACACTACTCTAGTGTCAATTTATGCAGCCCATGCTTCTGCTGCCTCCATTCATTAAGGGTCCTTCATGCTGCTGAAATGCAGCACTAAGGGAGATGGAGCAATAGCAAACAGCAAGAGGGAAGCTTTAATTACCAATAACTTGTTGGACAATGCATCAGTATAGTGAATGGTGTTTTGTGTGATGTTTAAAATGATGTCACTTGCACATTTTTACAGAAAAAGTATTACATATCCTGTCATGAAGTTCTAACAATAGTTAATAAGTTTTCATATTTATTTGTGAAGATGCTGTATGTTGTTTATTGTCTCGTTTTTTTCCTGCTGATTATAAAGATTCATCAGGAATAAACCCACTTTTAAAAATTTATAGCACAATATTCGAATGCACTTTACCTTTATATTAGGGCAATTTATTACATTTCCTAGCGTGGTACAACATGGTACATATTTATGTAATGTAATTATAAAAGATTCATTCATTCATTCATTTATTGTTTCATTCATTTGTCTTCAGAAACTGCTTTGTCCTGGTCAGAGAAAAACTGGTGCATATCCTGGGAACACTGTGTGAGGCAGGAATCCAACCTGGATGGGACACCAGTCTATCACACATACATTCACACAGTCACAGTGGGAATTTAGTGTAACCAATCAGCCGAACAGCATGTTTTTAAGATGGGATGAAACCAGAGAACCAGGATGAAACCCATGTGAAACAAGCAGATACAGAGCATCTATTATAAAACATAATAAAATCATTCTGCTGCTTAAAAATGTTGTACTTTAAATATTAGACATAGACCTGTCTTTAACAGGTGGTCCTCAACTCATTAAATAAAAAAAACATCAGGATAGAGCTCGTATAAGCACTTTGGTGAAGATTAAAATGGCCCAGTATGACTATACTGAATATTTTTTAAAAAACATTTTATAAATATACTCATTCATAAAATTGGTTAAAAGTATTATATATGCTTGAGGTAAACGGTGGCTTACTGGTTAGTCAGTTTTCCTCGAACCTCCAAGGTGTGTGGAGTTTGCATGCTCTTTGCATGTGCTTTAGGGATTTCCTCCGGTTTCCTCCAGTCCATTGACATGTATTAGGTTGATTAACATCTCTAACTTGCCTGTAGAGTGTGAATAGGTGCATGTGTGTATGTGTGTGGTTGTACTTGGTCATGGGGCCACACTCCACCCAGGATGCCCCTGCCTTGTGCCCGAGTCCCCCTACGATAGACTGCAGGCTCCTTGTTTAGGATAAGTGGTACAGAAAATAGATGGATGGGATGGATAGATGAATGAAGTATATCTGTGTAATGCTTGTGTGACTTTAAATATCATGGACATTTGAATCAGTATAAATATTCAAAAACAATTACAGCTAGAGAAAATACACTAAAATTTAACATACTAGTTTTATCCTACTTTTAGATGCATGTAATGCTAATAATACTATGGTTTTTTTTAATTCACCAGTGTGTTAAGTATGTTAGATAAATGTAAACCTATGTCTTTTATATGCAGTGTAGTGTAAGTCTTCAAAGGTATAAAGTAAATTAAGTGTAAATATTGAATTGATTACAGTAGTGAAGCATTCTCACCTTCACGTCACGTCGCATTTGTTTTAAGCTCTGTTTGACTTGAAACTTTCTCAAGGAAAGGAAGATATTGTATTTTTACTTTACTTTCAACTGAAGTTGCCTGAAATCATGTCATTGTGATTGTAAATAATTTCCCAACACTTCTCTCCTCTGATTTTAGAATTGGTCCATGACTTTGCTCCTCATCTGACCCTTTCTCCCTCAGTCATTAGCTTATCACTGGTAACAGTGTTTTGCAGTGTTTGGTATCATCCTTCTCTTTTTGCTTGATGAATTTCCTGCTAGAGGTCTGGGGAGGGGGTGGCTGGCAGCTAGCTAGCCATCAGCGCCATAAGCCCCGTTCCAACCCCATCCACCCCCCCAGCCTGTTCTTCTCTGTCAACAGCCACTCGTTCAAATAATTAAAGAGTAATATCTCACTTTACCTCCCTCTTCTCTTCCAAGACTTCTTCCCATGGCTTGGTGCCTTGGGGCCTAGTGTATTGGCTCCAGGCGTGGATTTCTGGCGTGCCCCAGGTGTGCCCTCCCTGAGTGTCCTTGAGCACTGTTTATGCTAAAAGTGCACAGCGAGGAGAAGACATTTAGCAACACTTCTGAGGGCCCCCTATTTTGACGCTCAACACGTAACAGGTCCTTTCTCTGAACAGTCAAAGTCGAAGCCTAGTTCTATGCTAGTAGTAAGTAAAGATTTCTCCATAATCTTTGGTTTGTACAAGAATTATTGTTGGTTTGATGATGCGATAAGCAGCCATTTACAACTGTTTCTAGAAATGGTCTTTAGAAGACACCCAAAGGTTTGTGTTAAGGGACAAGTACACCATAAACTGGTGCAATAGCCACTGCTTTGTTAGCATGGGATCAGGCACAAATCAAATACAGCTGTTGATCATATTCAAGCCGGGTTTTCAAAACATCACCAGAGAGCTTATCTTTTATTTGAAGTACAGAATGTCTATTAGAGAAAGAGTGAGTGAGAGTGAAAAGACATGAGAGAGACTTGTCCAGCTGGGCTCTGTCTTCTTGTTAGCCTGTTGTCTCATTTCCTTCACATACTTGATTGTAGGGTGCAGAAACATCTGGATCCCAGTGCTATTCATAACCATGTAGATTAGTAATCTACTAGACAAATGAAAGATTAATTAAAAATGATAAGACATTTGCTATTTGATTTACAAATTCACATTATATGAGAAAAGCAGAGCAAGGAATTTAGGGAGTCATAAAAAATCTGTTTTAAAAAAAAAAACATTGGGAAAATTTGTGTGCTGAATTATTTCTGTCTATTAAATCTGTTATGTTTTGAACTATAATGTTCAACTATGCATATGAACTAATGTTAGTGAATCAACTGTACTATATAAGGATTTATAAAAGAGGTATCTGAATACATGTTAATCCAGCACCTCCTATATATATATACACGAAGCCTCTTAGTAAAACAACTACTATGAGGAAAATGTATACAACTTAACAAGTTGCTCAATTGTTGTCTTAATAATTATGAGCTAATTTTAGTGCCAGCTAGCAGTGCAATATTTCATATTGCTGACTTCTATAACATTGTAAAATGACATCTTTCAACAATTGAAAGAAATTCTCATCTCAGTCATGCAATTCATGGCAGTTTTAAAAGCTGAAATGATGCTAATGTATGCCCTCTCTCTCTCTCTCTCTCTCTCTCTCTCTCTCTCTCTCTCTCGTTCTCTGTGTGAAGGCTATAAAATGGAGTGTAACAAAGTGAAATGTCTTTAATGGTGCTCTCAAATAACAAAACACATTCTTCATACAATAGATTCTACAAGTACATCTGAATTAAAAGTAATACCTGAAATTACTCTTTCCCCAGAAAAACTGCTGTCTGTAAAAGGAGATTGGCATGAAAGGGGAGTATGGCACCTGAAATAACTTGTGTTTTTGCAAATCGTGCCCATCTCCCAGAGCTTCAGAATTATGTGCAGCATGAACATTACAAATGTCTGCAGTCTGTTCCAGAATGTTCAAGACTGCATGACTACATTCCTTTTGTGTGTTTTGCACAAAAGTGAGTTGCCTAAATCCATTCAGTATTACATTAAGGAAAACATTTTCTAGTCTCTGAACGCTATCCTTACATGGTTTTGTGTAAAGAACAAACAAAACATAACATTTTCCAATGAAATTATAAGCTTTTAAGTCTTTAATGTGACACCGGTCTTTAGGTCTTTGTATAAATTTGGAAAAATTCTTTACTTCTGTTATCTACCAAATTAAAAAGACCTTCAGCACTCTTCAGGTTATGATGGAATGATAATGAAGGAAGGCCATAACTAGATAGTTCATCCCAATGAACATTGTAACTGCTCCCAATATTCTTATGTTTGATATGAATTATGAAAAAAAATAAAAGTAAATAAAAAAAAAATCCTTGTTTCAAAGTTTTTTGTCAAAGGGTTTTTTATTAATTTATCTAATCCAGTTGAGGTTGGCTCCACCATGGATCCAAAGCCTATTCTGGAAACATGAGGCACTAGCCCCAAACACTCCATGCACACACACACACACAGTCCACCTACAGGCATATTTTTGCCAGGTGAGCAGGCACCAAAATACCATGTGTAGAAACCACTGCAAAACTGTGAACATAAAGTAACTCAGGATAAAAGCATGGACACTGGGAGTAGTAAAGCACAAACACTACATTCTGCACAATGTTTTATATACAAAGATTTATATCCAATGATGCATTAACAAATACATTTCAATAGAGTGCATATAACATAGACAGCATTTTGATCCAACTCTGCTATGTGGGTTTCTTTTAGAGACATTTATTTATAATTTAGAGATGTTCACGGATATGTTAATTGACCGCCTTACTGGAACCAGTATCCTCTTCACCTATGAGCAGCTTAAATGTTTCTACTTTGTGATGCACCAGCTGATACTTTATTGACTGTATATGTTTAGTTACAAGCTATCTAGTTCACTAGAAACAGACACAGACAGTTATTTAAGCCTTTTTTAATGCCGCAGCCAATACATTAAACACAGCAAGATAACATTAATGGTCTGGGATTATTGTTTTGGGGTTGATTATTTATTTTGTGGTGCAGGTGCAGTTGAAGCCAGAGGCATATAAGTATCATATAGCATGTGGCAGTGCTTGAACCTAATAAAACATAAATTAGCACCCTTATTTCTTTTCCTCTGCTATACTTGGCATGGAAAGAGATGGCAAGATAGGCTTAGCAGCTGTTACTGTAAGTGGAGTCATTTGATAAAAACAAGGTCACATTTTATAACCTCAGTGTCTAGTAAGTGTCTTCAATTTAGTAAAAAGGCAAAGGATAACCTAGACTGTTGGAAATTTACAGAAACATACAGAGCTTGATAAATTGTTCATATAGATTTTTTTTAATTAAATCTCATCTTCAGACTAAAAACAGACCATAAATGAGTAAGGGTCACACATAACATGAAAGTTTCTACCACAAGGAAATGCAGATTTTTTTCGCATTGCCTAACACTGGGAAACTGCAGCTGTATATCATTGGGCTAGTGTTCAAGTGATGACCTTCTCGGAAATAAAGCAAATTCAAAACCTGTTTAGATCTGCAGTCCAAGTGACTCTACAGTCCTGGAACTGCCTGACCATTTTTCTCTATTATTTGAAATAGAAACATACTAGCTCTGTTCAGCCACCCAATCTCAATCATGAATATTTTGGGTATTAAATACAGTGTTTTCAACATTTCTCTGTAATCTGAGTCTATGCCTTTGATTTGAGTCTGATGTTTTAATACAGCTAAAACTCCATCATTCCACTAGAGATACAGAAAATTAAACCTCCTAGTGACTTCCATCACTACATTTCCCTTTTTCTTTGCATTTTCTTTCAAATGACAGGTTCTTCAGCTGTCATAAACATATATTTTATAACCTCCTCCTCAGTCAAGGAGTCATGTTGCAACTTTTTGCTTCTACAGTATCAGCAACACCTCTACAATGTCAGGGGTATATTAATCTGTCAAGAGTCATGTTGAAGGTCACTTAATTGCTCACTAATATGTCTCTTAGTGCAGAGCGACAGATGCAAATTATTCTTACTAATGTTATTTTATTTCTATTAGTGGTCTTGTGGGCACACCCCCATGTAATTAGACCTGTAATTGCTGTGCTATGTGATGATTTTGTGTGTGTGTGTGTTGTGTTAGTGTAT
>JAOTRN010000002.1:5091689-5103467 GCA_028566695.1 Bagroides melapterus
AATAATAATAATAATAATAATAATAATCAGAAAAGCGGGCTATTAGCAGACAATAGAACATTTTAGTGGTAATAATAATGTCACTCAAATATAGTTTTGTCATATGACTTGTGTATTAAAAAGGTTAAAGATACACATCTGATGCCAATGTGCATGGACCGCACTTGTAGTGAATGTTTGATATTTACTTTATGATGACAGATCGGCATGCTTTGAATGTCATGTACAATGTGGTGGTATATAAAACTGAAAAGATACTACAATGGTGTCTAACAACAGCTAACAGTGACATCAGAAACGCTGCACAAATGTATCAGAAGATAAAGCTCTAGATTTTAAAATCGCTTCCACTAGATTAAATATAACTATATTAAATATAAAGATGCAGGCTAAATTATTTGTGTCTCTTCCAAATTGAAGAAATAATTCCAAATAGTGTGATAAATGCACATCTATAACAAATACACGGTCTTAGATAAAACTTTGGACCAAATTAAAAGCATTTCGCTTAAACTGCGTTTTGCGTTGTCTTTGGCGCCATCTTGTGCTCATTAACTGCAAAAGTATGATAAACTTCTCAGGACAGATTCATACCATATACACTGTGTAGTGGAAAGAATGGCGCATTTTTTGTTTTCTCTAGTTTTCCAGTTACTTCCGGTTTCAAAGCATTTTCTTCCTATACATAATTCTTCTTTTTGTTTTGTTTTTTAACTATATCTGGAACATATATCTAAATAAATGTTAGAATAAATGTTAGAATGTGCTCTATTGTAATATCTAATATGTTTCTGTATTTACTTACTGATGATTTATTTGACTGTGTAGGCTGTCTATGAATTAGTTTAGTCATCGTGATACTTTCACTTTTTTACCCACCTTCTTTGGACACAAGCCAGAGTACATAGCAAATGCTAAATACAGCCGGATCTTCTCTGAAACCATGGAGTAGCCAAAAGAGTGGTTCTTCATCACGCTTCATATTTTTAGGTATGATAAATTACTGGAGTGTCACATGGCAGCTATGGATACCTCATAGCCACACCTCGTATTGACTTTAATCCTCATTACTTCACGTCCTGCAGGTATGGGGTCTGTTTTTCTTTACCCATTTCTCATGCTACTGTAAATAAAACATATAAGGGAATTCTGTGAATTTAACTGATTAAAGTTCACAGCGTTACAACAAGCATTTTGTGTACAAATGAGATTCGGACCTGACTACTTAATTTTTGCAGGCTATTCAAGCATATAGAGCATTAATTAAAATGATATTTAAAAAATAAACAATAAACACAGAGCTGAAAATTAACGCCTGTGCAAAATTTTACTTACGCTATGGCACAGTGAACTTCCTAAGTTGTTTGAATTTTGGTTAGATTTATTTATTTTAAAGACAAAGCTGGTATGGCAACCAGTAAATACAGGAAGTTTCGTCATATCGGTGTACGTGAAAACTACACAAGTGCTACATAACCCGGCTCATTTTTTTTTTTGCCCGGCTCATTTTTTAATCCTTGTTCATCGGTATGTCCGTTATTCATTATTATAATTTAATAATATCCCACGCAACTCCAACAAACATCTTACGCTCATGAAACAGCAAAATGTATTGTACGAATAGAGGCTTTCATATAGGCCTGTGACTCCCAGTTCTGGTCTTGGATTGCAGGTATATTTGATTTCATAAAAGCAAAAGTTAATATAAATTTCACAAAACATCAAACCTATGTTTGTTTCTTTTATAAAGTGGAGGTTTACCGTGGAACCTGGTGGTTGATAATGTAATTGCCAGTGTAGCGTGTTGGCTTGGGGATGCGGACGTGAAAGAGAACAAACTCGTTGCGTAAGGATATATTTTCCGGAATTTCAATTATGGGCTACATGTCGAGATTAAAAAGCGCTAAAGTAAAAAAAACAAAAACAAATCAGGTACAGTTACAAGAAATGTAATTATTAATTGTTGGTGTTGTAGTCGTTGTAGCCAGTGTTAACCTGGTTAAACGTAATCGAGTGCTTATTGCTAACGTTAATTGAGGGCAATATTTGGCTGAAGTTAGCTTCATGTAATAAATAAGACAAAGATACGAAATGTAAGGAAACAATTAATGTTATAAGAACAACAACAAAAACAAATACCGTTAACAGTATCAAATTTTCCACTGCTAATATTAATAATAGATTTTCTCAAAATCAAATCAATTTTTTTATCACATACATAAACATACACAGTATGACGTAGTGAAATGCTTTTCTGTTTGTTATCTCAGATTATTATCTAGTACTGGAGGCAAATATATTGAAATGAATGTACAGATAACGTTCTTTTGAACTCTGCATCAACTGTTCACTGTTAGGTGCGCAGAAAAACAGTGCAGCCACTTGTTGCCACTCTTAACAGTCTGAGAGCCTTGTACTGAAATTTTTGTTGTGAAATTGTCACAAAAACCCTGCAACTTATTTTTTGTTTGTTTGGTTTTTTTTCCCAAATACACACATAACATTTGTCTTTAATTTGTGTATTGATTTAAATAAAGTCACGGCTGAATTTAGAGACAACATATGTGTTACAATCATGCAGGCTCTTCCCTACTTTTTTGTCCTGCACATTGAACTCACAGAAGGTGTTAATTAGCTGATTAGTTACATCAGGGGGAGCAGGGAAAACTGAAGATAAACTAACTGAAGAAAAGGGTATCATGACTAATGAGTAAATGAGTATCAAAACTAAATTATTCAGTAAAATCTACATTGTAAAGTGAACTTCCATAGCTTTATTCATTCATTAGTATTTATAGGAAAAATGTAAGATACACAGCATTCATTAAATAGTGTAATGTATAAGAGTGAATTCCAGTTAGGTGGAATTAAAGTTGTAGTGAACATTACTTAATAATCAATGTGGAGAATGTATATAGAAACAAAATGAAGTATTATTAAGGAAATAAAGTTAAAAAAGAAATAATGATTAAAAAAGTAAATAATGTAGACTAGTGTGATTCTGTATAGCTCAGATCGTTCCCATTAAATATCCTGTAAGAAGAGCTAGTGATCATTGAAACATCTTTACCCTGAGCTAGTGAATAGAGATAAAAAATAAAAGAATTTTTCCCAAAGGGTATAAATTATATTTTAAAGAATTTTTTGAAGACATTCTTGTTTTTAGACTTTTCTTTGCTCCCACTCTCCTGCTGGTTTTGTGGGGGAAGAGGTGGAGGGAAATCTGGGGGTTGATTTTTCCTCAGCCCTCTCAAAGTCACTGAAAGTAAACAAAGAAAACAGCACTCGTCAATACAACTTTAGTTTAGTTTCCTAGTTTTGTCTGTGCCTTTTTCAAGCTAACTGTTACTGAGGAAACAGATTGAAAGACTCACATGATTTAATGTATAGTGATTTTAGCCTTCACATAAGACACTTTACATACATATTAGTATTTCAATTAGGCTTTCAGTTAAAATTACACAAATGCTCTTATGGCACTAATATCTTTATCATGTCAGTTAACAGGATTGTATTTTGTGATTTGTCAAACTGACAAATTCTCAAAATTAAAGAATATTTCAAAACATATTACAGCAATGGTTAGAATTGTGTAAATAAATTCAAAATGTACTTATATTCTGTGTGCAATTATTATTATTTGCATTTTAATTTATCCGAAGTCATTTTAGCCAGCTCTCTTTGTCAATGTTTTGCCTTAAAACAAGCCCACACATTGACTTAGTAGACTTTAGGAGAAGGAGAGTTGGACCTTAAAAAAAAAATCTTTTCTGAATATGAAAAGGCTCAGTATTTAATATTAGCAGATGTGCTTAATTTAATCTCTTAAGTTTTCATCCTAATGTGGAAGGGTTTTCATATCATCCTTTCTGGCACATAATGATTCTGATCAAAATGTAAAATTGATTACGTTGATCTTTACATATGCAGCATACAGGCCAAATCAACAATTTGATCATTTCTTAGGAATAAAGAATGTATTGGTCAGATGAGAGAAGAATTTTTTGAACACTCTCTAGGAGGTTACACATTTGCATGAACACTCTCCAGGAGGTTACACATTTACTTTTATACTTATGCAATTTAGAAGACACCCTCATCCAGCTTACATGCTCAATGGGCCACCATTGGCAGATTGGTGGTCTTGGGATTTGACTTCACAACTTTCCAATCAACAGTCCAACATCTTAACCAATGAGCAACATTTGCCCACATTTGCACCAAAGTCAACAATCAAGAGACGCCTTCATCATAGTTAAGACAAAATCTACATTAACTAAATTTCTAGATGTGACTGCATAGATTAAAGAGATTAAAGTAATTATCAGATGTAAACCATTGATAAATCTCAAAAGTGTGTAGATTCTGGAACAACATCCCATGAACAGATGGCAAGATCAACTTGTACCAGTATGATGGGAGTTATAACAGACAAGGGGGAAGGAACTGCTCATGATCCGAAGCGTACCAGCTCATCTTATGGTATGGGCAAAGATCAAACACATGACTGTATGTAGTGTGTCTACATAGGGTGGTGTACCAGCAGATCTCACTGACACTGTGTGTTGCACCGGTACAATTGTATCCAGTCATGCAGTGTTGTAGCATCAATGATGAGTTGATATACAGTCCACCAACCAAAATATACACTGAATGCCATCTGTGCTAATAAACTGACCCTAATTGAACTATAATTAAAACATATTTTATATATAAAAAGATGCTTTCATCTGTAATCAACCTATTACGTGGAACAACAAGGTCTATAATAAAGTGGCCAGTAAATAAAGTTTTTATCGCTGCTTGAAACAGTCCTATCAGTGAAACACAATTTTAAGCCACTGTAACATCAGTGTCACTGCTGTGCTGAAAATGTTCCACCACACACATAACATCCAGTATGTAGTGGTACTATTATGGTCCCTTTCCACTAATTTGTGGGGGTTAAGGGGTAAAGGGGGATTTGTGCAAAGCAACAGATGGGCCTGCTAATTGTTATGTGGATATTCATAAAATGCCAGTGAATGTAGATAATCTAGAGAAACAAGATAATTGTGTGTTGTAACCAAAAAGTATATGTCGCAGTGATAAAAATATTTTTTCATCAAGCATTTTGATTCTTTTCTTTAGTATCTAAACACCGTACAGTATATATTTGTATTATGTTTCTGTTTTTCACATTATGCTTCTTTTTTTCTTTGCTGCTGTAACACAGAAATTTCACTGTGGGATGAATAAAGGCATATCTTTTCAAATACACACATTTGGGATGTCAATTACAGTGTCCAATCTCACAGAAACAAAGCTTGTATTCATCCTGAATCCCGAGTATTGATGATCTATTTGATGAGCCCACCTGAGTCTTTGCTTTCTCCTCCATCTGGGTAACGATGTTTGTTGTAGTATGTGTGCGGTGGTTTGGGAGGTGGTTCTTTCTCCATCTCGTAATTCTCTGTGGGATCTGTAGTTCATACAGAACCTCTTATTAAAACACATATACAAGCAAAAATACTTCCAATGTCTTACAGTCTGCTTTGAGTGGCTTACCTTTTTCCAGCTCAAAGGTAGAAACTCGTGTATGCGGTTCATCCGATAATACTGAGACGTGCTGCATTGTTGTCTCAAACTTTTCTTCTCTGTGTATAAAAACTCAACACATTTAACAGCACTGGTAAAGCCCTACATATACAGTATATGCTGTATATGTATAATTACCCATACTAAATGCGGTACTTCCGTATTTGTTTCCTTACCCAGTATTCTCTGAGACACCTCTCTGACCGGTGCAGATCTGCAGCTCCTCCAACCACTTCTGCTGTTCTTCTTGAGTGGGTGCAGCAAACAGGTAGTGACTGCCGTCATTCAGTCTTAACCAAAAAGATCACAAGTAACTAATATCTCCTCACCAAAACATAACGAAATGTAATCTCAGAGCAAGGTTAGATGTAACTCCGAGTACACGTTACGCAGAAACTTTAATGGATCTGACTCACAAGGATAAGACTCAGTACCTCAGAACCTGTCACTATTATACTGTATATCTATTGCTAAATACATATTTTATTTATTGATGTACCATTTGTATAATAAGTAAGCAAGTATTTTGAACAAGATCACAATAATACCAGGTGTAGTTAGTTAGCCTTAGCTAATGTTTTTTATCTTGAATCTTGTGAAACTAGTGTGTGATTTGAGGCAGGTGTCTTTCTTTTGTAAATCTTTCTTGTTCCTTTATTTTAATACTTTTATTAACCTTTAGACTTTTATATTTTTTGGTCTATATGGGTTATAGAGAATTTATTTAGATGAGTGAATTTTATTTAATATCTTTTAATTACCTATAACCTTTAATGACCAGTCGTAGTTTTTGCTCTGTATCTGTTTTTCAGGTTACACATATGATCGATTGGAAGGCTTTAGAAGAGTATTTTACGTACATCAGTTTGAAGGTGTAGTTCTTTCTCCTGTAGTATGGGTTATCTTTACAAATTGCTCCAGCCATAGTGATAGGTGGCCATCGAGTGCAGTTCTGTAAAGCATGTCAAAGTTAGCTATGATCACTACAAATGCAGAGGTATGGTAGCTAAAATTGGGGCATGTTGATTGATAGGTAGTTAATGAATGGCATTGTGTTTCCATGTTAGCTTCCATGTATGTTGGGAATGTAACAGAATTTTCCTGGGAGACAATTTCTTATGTATTCGTACCTCTCCGGCAGCATTTTGATCGTTAAACAAATTCAGTGTGTCTTCTTCTAGTAGTGCATAGACGGTTTCCCAATGATCCACACCCTGATCCAAACACAAACACAAACAATATTCAGTTAATAAAAACACGATATATTGTCAGACTATGTATAACCGGAGTGTAGAATCTAATCACAAAGGGACTTTCCAGATGAGACTGGACACCCCTGATACAGTGTATAGTCACTGTAAAATCTGCATTTTATATCAGCTTACTTTAAATCCTCCTTGTTTCAGTTTAATATCCAGTGGTCCCTCCATCTTGATCAAGCCTGCTCTGACCTAAAGAGAAAAAAAAAATTAAAACAAATATACAATAAACAAATAAAAGTGTAATTTAAGGAACCATACCTTGTGAGCTATAGATGATGGTTCTTCAGAAGGTTCCTCAGTAAAATCCTTAGCTTCCTCAGTGGATTTCCTCAATGGGGGTGGTGATGGTGGACAAGATTGTGGAGGTGATGGTGGTTGCAAGGTGGAGAAAGGTGTAGGAAGTTCATTCACTGGTGAAGCAGCATTGATTGTTGTATGTTTTCTTGGCTGGGGTACAGGAGGTTTAAGATACATGGGTGTAGAAGGTTCCTCAATCTCTTCATTTGATTCAAGGTGGATGGAATCAGGAAGCACCTCTATTTTTTCATTCGATTCAATGTGTATGGAATCAGGAAGTTCCTCTGTCTTTTCATTTGATTCAAGGTGTATAGAATCAGGAGGTTCTCCTCTCTTCCCATTTGATATAAAAGGTATGGATTTAGGAGTTTCCTCAATCACTTTATTTGATTCAAGAAATATAGACTCAGCATGTTCATCAATCACTTCATTTGAACTTGACAAATTCACTTCTTTGGGGTTGTCAAGAGAAGAGGATTTGTGGGGAAGATTTATGCTTCCATAGCTATTATCTTCATTTTCAAGCATGGCTGTGTGTTCATAATTTGTTCTGGGAACTAGATGTTTTCTGTAAACAAAGCTTGAATGAGATGTGTTTTGTAAATGAGAAGAGTCAGGAGATTTGACAGAGGGTGTATCAGAGATTACGGTATCGCCACTGTTGCTAGTGGTCCACTTGAGCATAGATGCCACTCGAGGAGCTGTAGAAGAACTGTCACTCTTGCCACTGCTGTTTCTCCTCAACAGTGATGTGGTCAGTATTATACCATCTTTCCTTCCACTGCTGTTTCTTCTTATAATGTGTTTGGGTACATAAGGCTGAGAAACTGAGGCAGGATGATCAGAATGGTTTCTCTTTAGAGAAGTCACACGGTAAGGCGTCTTCCTGGAACCAATATCTTCTCCATAAGTCTCTCGGAGCCTCTGCTCTTTCTGAGATATCAGAATATGTTATAAATTTAAGAGAATTTGCAAGAAAAGTGAAATACCAGATACAAGAGTCTACCCCCTTATGTGCAAAGGAATTTGTAGATATCTTGCTACTTGCCAAGCGTATTGTTTCTATTAGACTCACTAGGGCTTGTGTTCCCCTTAAATCCATTCAACTACCCAATACTGGCTTCCCATACATAATAATCTACAGCCAGATGGAGTTAAACTAAAAAAAATTATTATAAATAATAACTTTTTATGGCTATGTTCTGTTCTGTTCTGTTCTGTATGCTATACAACTAGCCAGCAGTTTCTGTGCAAAACACTGTCCTAAAGACAGGTTAGCTACCGGGTAAGTTTAGTTATTGCATAGATATACTTAAATGCAGGTTGAGACATTTTCTCCCATTAAACATATTAATACTACAGCCTGGGTGGCAGTAAAAAGAATGTCACTAGATATGGGCAAAGTCTGAAATAATTTATTTATCATTACCAACATTGCTAAAATCTAGGCATAATTTATTTGTGTACAGTGATACTGGCATAATATTGCGATATTCAAATGTAATATTCATTAAAAGTGCTAATTCTTGTGGTGGCTGCCACTGTTGGGCCCTTGAGCAAGGCCCTTATCCCTCTCTGCTCCAGGGGTGCTATATCCTGGCTGACCCTGTGCTCTGACCCCAACTTCCAAAGATGGGATATGCAAAGAAATAATTTTTTACTGTGCTGTAATGTGACAAAACTAAATGCTTCTGTTCTACATTAGGTGGTAGTATCATACAGCGCATAAATTTGGAATGAGTCAGGAACTTGACTGTCTCAAAGAATGCTTATTCATAAGCCAAAAAAGGAAAGCTAATCAGCAAGAAGCATTATGGCATATGCATCAAATACAATACCTACCATCCTTGTTTTACCTAGTTGACGTGAAACAGCCTGTAACACACTACAATGAATTCGTAGCATGTACTTAGTGTACCTGATGTATCTGATAGGTAGCTACTGTAAATCATAAAAATTGTAAATTGTATATGTGAACTTCACTTGATACTGCAACTGTGCGCTATAGTTGCTTTTAGTCACACTTATTTCTAACATCCATTTTGAAGTTGTTGTTTTTTTAACCGTGTTACTTCATTTTGGAGGGAAATATACAAAAAAAAAAGAAATGTATGTTTGATCTGTACAAGGGAAGTGGTCAGTGTGATACACTCGTGCACTTCAGGTGGATGTCAGATGGTCATGACACAAATATTAATAATGTTGCTGTAAAGTACTATACATTAATGAAACTGAAATATTCACAGAACATGTAATAATAGGGTACAATTACACCTTATTGTATGAATTATCATCTATTATTCTTACAATACAGTGTGCTGATATTGCAGTGGTCCAGTTTCTTGTCATTACAAAATAAATGCATTAATATGTAATATTAAATTTTTGTTTTTTACCTGAGTTTTTCGGTTGTGTAAGGTGTTAAATCGGTCACTCTGAGTTTGTATCATTGCTTCCAGATCCTCCTGTTTTTTCATTAGTTCTAGAACGTCTGAAACAGAGTCCTGAAAGACGAAGCAATCATTTGAGGAAATCTGGTTTTGGAATTAGATGTAAATCAATTTCAGATACTTAGCGACAAATTCTTACAGCAATATTATCCCTTTAAAAATGATATATAAGCATCCTCACCCCATAATCTTGGGCAGTGAGCACATTCTCATATGTGTTCAGCCAGTGTTCAGCTTGCTCCAGTTCTCTCTGCAACTGCTGCAGCTCCATCTCCTCCTGATACAGATCTCTCCTATCAGCCCAGCCCTGTAGAACCAGGACTTCCAGATCCTGTAGCTCTGCTAGACGATCCTCCAACTAATTATTTTTTAAACAATAAAGCAAACACAGACACACATGTTTATAAGGCAATGGTCCAGGTTATTAGCATTGTAACACTCATCTGTCATGGTGTATGGCATAGTGTTTTTTTTTTTGTATATTTCTAACCACACCTCTTCACTCATGATGTTTCCTTCCTGCAGAAGACGCCTCCCTTCATTTTTCACCATTTCAGATTTGTCAAGCTGACGTTCAATTTGGGTATGATACTCCTCATGGCGTTTGATTAGCTGTGCCAAATCTTTGACCTCACCTCTGAGTCCCTCTCCTGTTACCAGAGACAGTGACTCTCTAAGCCAAGCCCTGTGGAGGTGTCAAGACAGGTCCACTATCATATTAAGCCATAATAATATACAAAGTCAAAAACGAACAGTGACTTACATGAGCTCCCTCCAGTCAGTAAGATACCGCTGGACAGCCATGACCTGCTGTAGTCTGTGTTTGTACTGGCTAGCTCTCTCCAGGAGGCTATCCCAGTTTTCTTCCACCTCCTGCATCCTCTCAGACAGAATTTCCGTGACCTGGGGACACCGCCTAACCAGAGTCCTACCCTCTTCCTTTCTGCGTCGCAGATCCTCTTCTATTACCACCAAATCCCTCTAGAGAAATGAAATCGCATTATTTGCCTATATCAAAATGTCACTGGTCTAGAACTTGGTAGTGTTTATATTCTTTCTTAGACAACAGTATTGATAGCTAGCCAGTACCTCAAGGCCTTCATGCTGTCGAATAAGAGCTTGAACACTGATCAGGTCATTTTCTATGTCCTCTGAGTCCAACATAATTTTCTTCTCACTTATCCAGCTCTTCAACTCATCCAAATCATGGTCAAACTGATGAACCTCACGGGCTGATTGTAAATTCTGTGTTAAATAATACATTTTAAAAGGCAATTTAAGAGTATGCTAATAGTGCTAAAACAATACAATTAAAAGTAATTTCTCTTCAGATTTTGGTCTCTTCAGAAATTTCATTTATTGCCCTATCTGCTCTCTGAGAAATTCCTTTTTTGCTGTTTTGTCCTCATTGTATCCTTTTAGCTCTCTGTATGATGAATAGGCACTAAAGGCAAATCTGTGAACATGCTTTGTACTTTACAGATAAATTCATCAACATACACTTGTATACAAATAAATCAGAGTTACCATAACCTTTGAAAATCTGGTGAGAAATTTCATTGGTTCTGGATTATGAAAACCTTTACTGAATGAGTAAAATAGTCTAGACTTTCAAAAGTCTGTTGGACATTTACCTGTGCTCGTGTGTTCATAGCCTTTTGTAACTCTTCCCATAACTGGAGTAGATCGTTCTCTCTCTGCTGGGCTTCTGATGATTTCACTTCCTGTTTCAGCTTTTGAACTGTAGTCAGTTTGTTCTGACCCAGACTGTTGACTTCAGTGGTGAAATCTTCAAATTTTTTTTGCAGGGTCTGGCAAAATTAAATAGGCATTTATTGAGAAATACAATTCAGCAGGGCTTTAGTCCTAGTTCTGAGATACTTTGTAGAGTATGGCATTTATAAACTCAATCCATTGGAGGCCACAGTTTTAAAAATTATAATCACATGCAAAGGTACCTCCACATCTTCAAGATCTTGGCCAAAATCCTTTGACTCTGCGAGGGTCTTGTGAGAGATGAGCCAGCTCTTGAGGTCTCTGCTCTCTCTTTCAAACACATAAAGATTGTACTGGTCCTCCAATGATGCACGATAATCTAAAGACAGCTGCAGCAGATATTCATACTGATTTTCCATGTTTGTGACACTCCTGCTCACCAAATGACTGGAATTAAACACACACACACACACACA
>JAOTRN010000002.1:5133700-5165464 GCA_028566695.1 Bagroides melapterus
ACAGGGTGGGCCAAAAGTAGGGTTGCAGTTGACACTTAAACATTATGAAGTAACTGTAACCCTACTTTTGGCCCACCCTGTATATATACACAACCAGTATAATTGGTTCATTCCAGACATAGTCATATCATTGATAAAAGGGAAAATAAAATGAAACCAATTTATTGTAACTCTTGTATCTTATTTATTTGATGTATCTGAAGTATCTCTGTTTTTCACTTAAGTGATATATATTGTGAGGATGCTAAACATTTCTGACATGATTTATTTTGGTTTCACATCACAAAAACCTTCATTTTATCATTTTAAAGCAGGTGTATTAGAGGGCATAGACTTCTAGGGCAAAATTCTCTGTATGTGTTTGTGTTTGTGTGTGTGTTTCTACTTTGTATAATATTCTACATTTTCAGATCATCTCTAACAAATTATGCAGCTTTAAGTCATTTTTACATTTATTTTGGTCAGACACCTGAGAACACCACAGCTAATGCTATTGCAACTAAATTACTACCGCAGTCTCCAACCTGAGTGTGAAAGTATTGAAGCGGTCTTTAGTAACATCAACACACTGACGTCTAGCTACTTATACACACCTTTCGCAGTGCAGACACACTCCTTTGTGGTTTAATAATGATCTCTCTCAGAGTCTGCCATCTCAGCCACTGATTGCTGAAACTCCCAATGAGAGACATCTCCAAGCAATGACCTAGCTGGTCACACTGGAACCAAACACGCAGTCTGTCTCGTCTGGTCTCAACACCAACATGCCCCCAACTCTGACTCAGCTTGGTGCAGTTGCTTAACCGACGTGTACGTCATTATTTAATACACCTCTGTGACAGCTAGTGTACTGTTCTATTCACACATAAGGATGTGGTGATGAGTAATCTTGTCATCCATTTCCTGCACAGGCAGAACAGGACACTTCTCACCACTGTACCTCTACATGAATCCCTGGCCAGAGCTAAAATAGAATTTTCCGCCCTCTGAACTCAAATCCGCCAGGTGGCCTCCAACTGTCTGCTGAGAGGTATTTTTCTGTCATGATACTGAAATATGGTAAATGTTATTTCAGTATCTTGCTAACTATGCTATAGGGTGGAGACTTACTTCCTCACTTGTGTGTATTACCAGGGCTGAGCTTATGCTTATCTGATTAGAGTCAGAGCTCCTCCCCAACTGCCCTACTGTAAAATCCAATAATCCGCAGTCTCTCTCAGTGCAGCCCTTATTTATTATTTATATTCCAAACTCACAAAACATGCTTGTATCATGAGTAAATTTTTGTTAGAACTTTAATTATCATCTGCTTTAGGAGGGAATAGCGGAACAGCAGCAAAGAAGAAAGAATAACCGGTTCACATCACCAGGATCTGCTCTTTAACCCAATAACCCCACCAGTTTAAAGGTGGTGTTAAATGTGGGACCGGCGACTATATATGCATTTAGATATAAAAGAGTAGCGTGTGTGAATGTGTTTGTGAACATGGTGCCCTGTGATGGAATGGTATCCCATTGCAGGTGTATTCCTGCTTCACGCCCAGTGTTGCTGGGACAGGCTCTGTATCCACTACGCCCAGTACAAAGTGCTTACTGAAGACAAAGACTTAATGAATGAATAATTTACTTCTGTATTTTAATACTTGAATGGCTGATATTAGATCCACTGATTGGGAAAATCTAATTTTAAGATCTAATTCATGCCATTTATTGGAATAACTGACCTTGGCTATCCTCTTCTGGATGGTTTTCCCCTGCTTCATTTTAGAGAAGTAGTGGTAGTAGAGTGAGACATAAGTCATGATGGACTTCTCATCAGGATGTGAAACCACCATGTCCTCTATATCAAGTAGCTGCATGATGCCAAATTCACTCTCAGCTAGACTAAAAGCATGCCCCAAGTTCCTCCTAGCTTCATCTGGATGAAGTCGGTTATAATCAAATAGGTCTGGCCTGGAAAAGAAAGACACCACAGATTTAATGTACAGTTGAAGTTGAATCTATTTGTGCTTTTGAATATACATAGTGATGTTCATGTTTTCATAAACATTACCGGTGAGCATGGATAAGCGCATTAAAGGCCAGTCCATCCCTCCAGCTGCTGGAAAAGTCCTGAACATCCACATTGTTGTAGCCAGCAGTCTTCCGTTGGCACCAAATCAGAAGAGCTTCCTTGGCTGAACGCCGTGCTAAGCTGGCATCACCGCTGTCCTTTAAGCAGAATAGAGTCAGGAAGCTTTTTAAGCAGATTGTCTTTTATGTAACTAAGAAGTCTTTTCACTTTTGTGTATGTGCTTAATTGAAACCTTTATGTGACCAGATAAATTTATAAATCCATATGCATGTATTTTCATTCACAACCTCATCAAGATTAATTGCTCCAATCTGGAAACGAAGAATGATGATCCAGATGAGGCCCAGGATCAGGGTTCTGTCCCCATCCACAATGTTCTCGGGTCCAATCAAATCTACTCGGATCTACAGTAAAAGAATGGCACATTTTAAAGACCATCATAAATAATAAGTATTTTCTCTAAAAAAAAAAGAAATACATGTAAGAAGAGGAATTATGTTAGATTGTTTATTGCTGTAGAATCATTTATTTCCTGCTTTTTTTTTTTTACGAATAATTCATTTGATTCTGCCCATAGCACCTTGGTTTTGAGGAAGTTTATTGCAATGCTGTTGTTCTCCAAGCAGTGTACTCTGAGGGTGCGTCGACTGGGAGTGGGCAGCTTTTCCCTGGAGATGAGCTCCAAGAGACGCACTAAATGGACCCCAGTTTTGAGTTCTGTGTATACATCCTCCAGGACAACTTTTTCCTGAACAGAGATATATGTGTATTAATTCATCAGCACAAGTCAAGTCATTTGAATGAGGCCCTGAAAAAAGTGGAATTATTTTATTCAAAAAAAAGGTTTTGCAACATGTAGATTTCCATTACTTTTGTCACATATTATTTCCCTGTTATTTCTCCACATTTCTCCAAATTTCTTGATGAATTAGTTGATCTAGAAAGCTAGGACAGAAATGCATAGAACAAGCCTGCATATAAAAAAGACAACATTAAAGGTTAACCTTTGTAATGTATTGGAAAAGCACTGGTATGTGTGTTTATGTCAGAATACAGTGAATAATTAAGACCTGAGACCCATATTAATTCACAGAACAGGTTGAACTGGCTCCAAATATTCCAGACTTAAGGTTAAATGAAGAGGAAGTATTGTGTGCTGTCCTCCAGGAGCAGTGGGCAAGGTTTGAATATTGCATTTGGCTAGTTGCCACCATGCTCTATTCCAGCATGATTCACACACTCCTCCCTTTGTACCGGTTCCACTCAGAGCCTGACAACCACTCCCTAATGAAAGAGCTATGGGAGTTTAGTATTTGACCAGATATTCTCTGCACAAAATGGAAAAACTTGTAGCATTCCTCAGACAAAAGTGTGTTTGTGTATATTTCCTGGTTTAGAATATCTGTTCAAGATCACATATAAACATAAATGTGGACATAATGTTGGAGGATTTGTTAAACAGGAGATACATCTTCAGTATGTAGGCTATAGATGCTTCAAATATCACTAGGCAGGTGCTATTCAAAGGGATTGATCATAACCCTGAGCGGGATAAAGCACTTACTGAGGACAAAAGAAAGAATGACTTAAAAAAATGAATCAAGTGAAAGTAAAAAGATATAAAGTACTATAGATATATAGATATATCTGCTGATATATAGTACTACCAATCATTCCAGTGTAGCATGTTTACTGAATTAATTAGCTCATCACTGCCTGCTTGAAGTCTGTGGTGTCAAAGCAGTCCTGTAGTGCTGAGGAGGCACCTTCTGTCCACACCCGTACCGGCCTCTAAACTGGTTTGGTAACTTTCACCAGTCTGGATGCTGGTGGTGAAAGTCACCAAACTCGTTCAGAGGGTTACGGTTAGGGTCAGGGTTGACACCACAGACTGGGGCATGTTCAAGCAGGAAGCCACTTTCAACAAGCACATCAACATCCAGGAATACACAAATGCATTTGATGATGTAACGGATCTCAGGACCATCACCACGTCGGCTAATCAGAAACCATGGCCAACAAGAAAGGTCTATGGAGTACTGAGGGCCTGGAATGCTGCCTTCAGAGCTGGTGACGATGATGGCCTAAGAACAGCCAGAGCCACCTGTCTTGTGGCACAAAAAAAGCCAAAAAGCAGTTCACTTAAAAGATAACCCATAACTTCATGGACATTGGAGACTCAAGGAGCCTGTGGCAGGGGAATCATACCATCATAGACTACAAACCCCCACCACTCACCCATGACAATGATATCTCTCTGCTGAATGACCTCAACAACATCTTTGCAGAAGACACCACCCCTCCTTGATGACCAGGTCCTGTGTCTGACTCCAGCCAGTGTGAGGAGACCCCTCTCGACAGATCACAGTGGACACCATTCCAGTTTGCATACCAGACTAATCGGTCCACTGATGATGCAGTCTCCACTACTCTACATACACCTCTCACCCATCTGGACTGAACCCCTCGTTCAGTTTGCGGATGACGCAACGGGTGTGTCTCATCACCAACAACGAGACCATCTACAGAGCAGAAGTGAAAGAACAATAACTTTCATGTGGAGAAGACACTTAAATGTGAATGCTGACTTCTGAAGAGCACACACCCAAAACCCTCCTCTGACCATCAACAGTGCTCCTGTGTAGAGAGCATATAGCACCAAGGTTCTGGGTGTGCACATATATAAGGACCTCTCATGGACCAGCAGCACCTCAGAACTAGCCAAGAAAGCTCAGAAATGCCTCTTTTACCTCCACAAACTAAGAAGATTTAAAGCACCTGTACCCATCATGGAAACTACAGAGGCACTACCGAGAGCAGCCTGTCCAGTTTCATCACTGTATTGTTTGGAAACTGTTCCACCTCCAAAAAGAAAACCCTGCAGCTCATAGAGAGGGTATGTGGGAAGATCACTGTTGCCCCTCTACCTTCTCGCCTGGACATCTGCAACACCCACCTTGCCCGCAAAGCAAGCAGCATTGTAGGTTTACATTACATTTATAGCATTTGGCAGACTCCTTTATCCAGAGCGAATTACATTTTTATCTCATTTTATGACTCAAACTCACAACCTTCCAATCGGTAGTCCAACACCTTACCCACTATACTACCACCTCCCTGTATGACTCCTGCCTAGGGCTGGGTATCGAATCTGAACCTTTTTAAGCAATAAGCTGAAAACTGAGAGAAATGTAATTGCAATCCTCTGTATGTCCTGTACATACAGAGGATTTGGCACTAAAGCTGAAATTACTCATTCATTTGTTTTGTTGCTGTTGTGACAGAGTATGCACTGCATTTAGAGTTGACACACTGGAAGGTCTGCATCCTTCCTGGCTTCAGCATTGCTGAAATGTTTATGCAAGACCTTGAGTTACGAGTTATATCCTCTCCCCCTTGTTTTATGTTCTTCCTCACTAAGATGCCACCAGAGGGTTACATAAATGAACTTACAAAAGAGGCCAAAGGTTGTTCACCCTGATTAACCTCCAGCATCGGAGGAACTAATATCCTATTTACATGTATGATACAGAAAGGAATGCCATGGGATGCATGCTTCAAGAGAACATGTACTGTAGTACTCAGTATGTAATGTAGTATTGTAGTCCTACATGCTGCTGTAATCATAAAGACTCTTCTGTGTTCATGCTAGGACTACACATACTGCACATCATTTCAAAACATTTAGTATTGTTTAAATTTACTCTTCTACACATGTTCAGTATACTGTAAAAATATACATATAATCCCACTATCAGGTGTCATCCAGACGATGGGTTCACTTTTGAGTCTGGTTCCTTTTGTTTATTTCATGTCATCTCAGGAAGTTTGTCACTGTTGTCTCTAGTTTGCTCATTAGGGACATAAATCCACATTTCTTTCTGTAAAGCTGCATGTGACAACGCTTCTTTGTGAATTGCATAATAATCAACACAGCATTATATAATACATTATATACCTTGAAATAGCTGGTAATGTGTTTCGAGATTAGCTCAATGAGCTAGCACCGTTTACATGTTTAGACTTTGTGTTTGATTAAGATTTTGGAAACCTCTAGCAACAAACTTCACTGCTCATGTACGTATTGTGCACGTACAGTACGTGTATGCTGACATGAGTTACGATAACATGAATGGTAGTCATCATGTGTCAATGTTAGCGATTAGATCAAGTGAAAACAGGCGGCACGAGACTACAGTAACCTTTGTTTTCATTAGATCACTGTAGATAACCACCGTGTTATCATTACAAAAAAAGATAATTGGAATAATTTCCATGTCTTAACTGAGAAGTTTCTGTTGAAGTGAGAGTATTCAAAGGTGTAAAACTTTACATCTTGAGGACGTATTAGACTGTGCATACAGTCATAAAGAAAAGTTTGCACACTCCAGCCAACTACATATTTTGTTGCTTTTTGAAGTAAACATAAGTACACACAATGTCTGTAGCAGATTATCTATCCAGTCATATTTGAGGAACGTAAATATAGAGGAAAAAAGTATTTGTGGGATGTGTGACGCTTCCTGTGGAACTGGCTGACACACAACACCAAACTATAATGGATTTATCCCATGCTCAGCAGTTGGCATACCTCTCCTGATTGATGCCAAAGAGTTCAATTTTCAGTCTCAGATTGTCTGTGGCTTGTCTGGGTAATAATTTATGGATGAGGATTCCTTCTGATGACTCCAGATCATGTTTTGTACAAGCAAGCAGCACAGTAAAATGGTGCATCTCCACTCCTGTGTCAGCTAAAAGCTTCCTAAGGGTCCTGGCTATCACATGGGGATTCTGCTTTACCTTTCTGACCAGCACACAGGCAGCTCTATATGAAATCTCCAATAGTCTTGCCTTGACAGTTCCCTTTAACAGGAAGTTCATGACGTTTTGTGGAAACTGTGAGCTGGCAGTGCTTTGATCTTTTTTTCACAGCCTTGAGCTTTGTCTGTCGTGTAGCTTCAATTTCAGCGCTCCAGTCAGCTGATTACAGATTCCACAGATGTTTGACGTTTTTAAGAGAAAGAGAATTTATAATGCTCTGGATTAGTTACTTCTAATGACAATAGAAATCAATAAAGGCCTGAAAAATGAAGTCAATTCTGAGACTTTTGTTTTGTGTTCAATCTTATGCAATTTTTTTTTAATTAATAAAAATAACATTTGAAGGTTGTGTTCATTTCTTTCCACTTGAAAAATCAGTAAAATATGTCATTTGTCTGTGTTTTCTGTTCAAATGAAAAATTATTCTATTAACAATTACTACGCTATATATTTTGCTTCTGCGTTAGACATAATGTTACAATCGTTCTTGTTCATACCCCATTTTTCGAGAAGACGCTGTTCATCCACTTAGTGTAAGTCTTTTTCTGGACGGCCATGCGCTGCTGCTGCAGCTCCCGAATGCGTCCATGTTCATACTCATCTACATCTGCTGACCCAGACATCTGTGAGATCGAAGCAGATCACTTAACAGAAGTAAGCAGTAACACCTACTGTATAGGCAAGTGCGTTAAAAAATGTATCATTAAGTGATAAATGAAAGATTGTATATTCTCAAAACAGAACTTATGACATAACACAATATTGGTCTTTCTTTGGTTAGATATTCTTAACCGTCTACAATATTATGGTTTCACACTGAATATTGAACATATGAATTTATTACCCCTACATTAAGTCACAGGATGAGCTTAATTATTAAACTTCACTCGCACAGCATTTGAGGCCTTCACTGTCTTTTGAACTGAAGCAAACGGGACTCCCTGAGATCCATTAAAGAGGCCACATAACACACTAACATCAACAAGAAACAATGTCTGGTTAGTACAGTTTGCTTTTTTTATGTTTAGAGGAATATATTTTTATTTTTACATGCATCAAAGGTGATTTGATTTTCATTATACAATTTATTAACCAAAAAGCATGAACTTGTCAGTTCTAGCAATCAGTAGCTATTAAATTTTAGAATTAACGATCGTTATTTGTTGTTGGTAAAAGATACTCATTAATGTGCATAACGACCAACGATTAAAGAATTTAAAATCTTGAGAGTAACTTGATAAATAAAAAATTTGGACCATTGGCCCTTATTCATCAAAGTTATGTATGTTAAATCTGACTGTAAATCAAATGTCTTTAAATTACACTGCAGTGGAATAAAAAAACTGCTTAAAGTTAATTTTAAAAAATCCCCCCCAAAAACACCAGCAATACCTTTTTAGATAAAATTATAACTCAACTGTCTGTTAGACACTCATAGGATTCTGCATTCCATGTTTAAATTGACCCAAAGGACAATAAAAATTCCTTGTATTTTATTTGACCCCTTTTATAGCCAGGCTTGAGGCGAGTCAACAAAAAAATTCAACGCTGGTAGGAGATTAAATGATTGTTAAAATCAGACTTATAAGGCGTGAAAAACAACAACATTTATTCAGAATATCCTAATTTTACTCTACATCTTAATATAATGTAATGGGCAGCATATAACAGTTAGTCTTTATAGATACGACATGTCCAAATAAGTGTTTAGATCTAATGAGCTAAAATGGTCAAGTGTAGCACACGGGATCCAAAATGTTGCGCGTTATTGTAAAATACATAAAAAGCAAAACATACCAACACAACTTTCATTTTAGAGCGACTGGTAAAAAAAAAAAAAATAAATGAATAAAATAATTAATTCAAAAAAAGAAATCAAATAAACTGAAATGTTGTTGTTTTTTTTTAACAAACCTTCACAATGTCCTCGTCTGAGCTCTCGGCCTAAGCAAAGCGTCGGTCTAAGATGTAGAGACAGTCATGTTTTGACTCGAGCTCCTTCTTGCAGCTCGATCAGTGAAGCAGTGAACTGAACTTTGAAGCCACAGTAAGTAGTAGATTGACAGGGAGGGCAACTATCTCTCACCTGACTCTGTAAATCGAGAGGGATAAAGGTTGCACATCATATTTAGCACAGTACACAGTTCAGCAGTGGCACTTTTAAGGAAATACTTCAGCCGTAAAAACAATAACGCAGCTCGAGTGAGCATGTGAGATGAAATGCGTATCTATAAAGATCTAGAAATGATGAAATGGTAAGGAAAAACAAATGTGATTGTTAAATATTAATCTAAGTATTCTTTTATTTCAAAGAGGAGTACATAAATGTTATTTCTTTACATTCAGTGATGTGCTAGACAATAAAATGTCATATAAGCAGAATAAACTAACATGAATAGTATTCACGTATGCATGAATCACAGTAATGTTTGGTTAAAATAAAAAAAAAAAAAGGTAGAATTACTGTATTTCTACAACATTTGTAGAGAAATACACAATAAACAAAACAGCTTGTGTAGGCACATGTATTACAATGATGAAAACTAAATATTTATGAAAAATGACTTATTATGACTGATTATTAAACGTTATCTAGCTTGAGATAATCAACTGAACAAGACTTTCAATAGTTAGTAAGGACATGAGACATTTTTTATGAGACATACAGCTGGTACATACATTTTTTTCCCCATGTCCTCAAAGAGCTTAACTCTTCATAAACACAGGCTACAAAGAGAAGAAAAAATACTGTAAAAAGACGATATGTAGTCGTGTAAAAATGGGCACTGCTGTGCTGAGGGATTACTGGGAATAATAATGCTTCGGAGCTACAGACTAGGTCGGGTGTAACTCTATACCACTGTGCACTGAGCATCTGGTGTGATGTAACACTGGAGGGAATTATAACAACAAAACTGTGTAACAGATACAGACCTGCATTAAATAAAGATGAGAACCAGTTAGCGTCGAACAATTATCCTGTTAAATGTACAAATCACACTCACATCTCACGAGACACTGAAGCTAACGTGATGCGCCGAGATCCAGTAAGAGGCCACATGTTACACTAACTTCAACAAGGAACAATGTCTGTTAGCTTTTTTTAATGTCTAGATGAATATATTTTAATCTTTACATGGAATAAAGGTGATTTGATTTCAATTATACAATTTATTTCCCACCTGGACTAACAAGCATGAGCTGATGTCCCAGTGCAACACTATCTGTAGGACCTGATTAATAGCATAAAACGTATATTATAATGTTTTTCATTCCTGGGAAAATACAGTATACACATTAATGTGTATAATGACCAACAATTTCAGAATTTAAGCCTACTTATTAAAACTTTGAGATGAACTTTAATAAGGAAAAATAAAATTGGAACACTGGCCCTTATTCATCAAAGCTGTGTATGTTAATTGCCAGCTTCCTCATTCCTCAGCTTCATCATTGTCGCTTCTGCGATCAGACTCGATGTGCTTCATCTGAACATAAGAGTTTTGTGAGATTTACAGCCTTGGAGTAACATTACAATTAATACAGCTCTGATCAGGGTGTAGGGTATAGGACAAATGTTTAAACCTGGATTTTCTTTTTTTTTTTTTTTTTTTTTTGGCGATTATTGCAAAATTTCCCTCAACACAAAAACATGCTAGACGCAATCAGATTTATTTCGGTGGCCTAATGTTGTGTTGGGATCATTCCTAAAATAAATAAAGCCATAACAGCTCCAAAAAAAAACAAAAAAAAAACAGAAAAAAAACAGCTTAAAACTGCTCACCTTATGTTTACCTTTAATTTACTGCTGCAAGAGCATAAAAGATGGCATGTATAGAATTTTGTAAATTGGGTTTCATATGGATACGATGGAAAACAGAGATTAGTAGCCGACTCATCAGGTATAACTCATCACTGCTTGTCTTGATATTGTGCAAATGTTTTATAAACCAGATGCAGATTTATTCATTCATCTCACTTTACTCATTTCTATGCAACTTTGCTGAATTAAGGGCCAGTGTCATATTGTCAAATGGTAATATAATATTGTCAATGGTTTGCAATTAGGATTAGAATATTTTATGTTATCTAGACATCTAGATCTGCAAATACATATATACAGTATAAACACAGTATCTACCAATAAACCATCCTTTTCACTCTTGTATAGCTGACTAGATAACTTCAGTTAAAATACACTGGATGTCCATAAGTATGTGGACACCTGACTATTAATCTCATTCTAAACCATAGGCATTAATAAGGATAATTTTTTAAAAAAGAACTTTTATTAATTTTGGACCATGATTGTGGGGATTTGTACCCATTCAGCCACAAGAGTACGACTTTTATAACTTCCATTTGTTTTTATCTCATTTATTACAAGCAATTGAGAGTTAATGGCCTTGCTCAGTGGCAGCTTGGCTGACCTGGGATTTGAACTCAAAACATGCCAATTGTTTGTCCAACACCTTAACCACTACAACATCCCTTACAGGAATACAGGACGTTACAGGAGGTTTGGATCTGATTGGATCTGATGCAGACCGCTCAATTCTTCCATCATGTCTTTACGGACCTCATAGAGTAATTGTCATGCAAGAACAGGTTCGGGCTCTTAGTTCCAGTGTTGGGAAATTTTAACACTACAGCAAACAAAAACCTATAGAGTTGTGCTATTCCAACTTCATGGCATGAGTATGATGAAGAACCACATGTGTGACAGTACATGTGAATATGGTGCCTCTGGTACACAGCTTTTTTTTTTTGTTTGCTGGTTTGGTTGCATCTTTGGCATCTCCCTGCAGAATCGTAATATTTAATCTGTAAGCTTGTTGTTGGTCACTATGTGAAATGTATGTGTAGTGTGTGCATTGTCAATCGCACACTGCTCTCTAAGATCTCTCAAAGTCTAAGATCATTCTTTCCAAAAGTAAATTCCTTTTGTGACGTGGTCAGGTGGTACTCATTTTAAGACTAACATTCAACTCTGTACTTATCTCTCCTAATGGCTCAATCATTAACCAAATTTTGCATCAGAAAAATGTTATTTATTGTTATTCACATTAGCATTTGGTTGAATCATCCCACTGATACTGTGATTTGTTGACTGATGTTTATGTAGGAATAGCTGTTTTTTTGTTGCTCTGGTCATATCGGAGTCTTAGTCATCCTGGTGGTTGTACAAGATGTCTGCAGTGGGGTTCTTCCTGTGGCTAGGGGGCACCAGGTGGGGTGGTAGCTCTGAAGGGAGTTCATATCCCTCCAGTTTGACCTTTATGAGATGCTGAGCCAGGGCAAACTCCTCATCGTCCAGCATGCCATCTTTGTCACAGTCAGCCAGCTTCCAGATCTTTCCGAGCACAGTGTTGGGCAGGCGTGAGTTCATCATCTCCTTCTTGGCATTAACACCGGTCACTTTGCCATTGATGGGCATCAGTGTGTAGAAGATCTCATCGTACCGTGGCTTGTCACGACTCACAATCCAGTCTTCAGTATCCGCTCCTGCACTAATGCCTTCGCCGTATCCGTGGCCGAATGGTCCATCCTCGGAGCCATCGAAAGCCCCGCCCATCACCATCTGAGCTGGCTCTTTGCCTTCCTCCTCCCGGATCATGTTCATCAGCTGTGCAATCCTGTTGCTCAGCATCTTGTCCACTGAATCAATCAGCTTAATTTTCAGGGAGGGGAACTTGTTGAAGTCATAGTGCACGAGTTGTTCCTGTACAGACACATGTCATGGACAACGTTTTTTAAATTAATATCTTTATTAAAATAACATTTATTGATGTGGGTGAAATATTCAAGGTTTTTTTCTAGCGTGTTGCCTATAAGTAATGTTCTATTGACTATTCCTGTGTTACTGAATCAAAATAAAACATGCTGGAGCTACAAAAGAAAAAAAAACAGAGCCAGTATTGATGTGGTTCTTTTTTTAGTGGGCTGTAAACATGATAATCGATGTTGGCCCTTAAATGTAAATCCATTTAGAGCTCAGTCTGTGGTATGGAAGTGCTTCCTGGAATCAGTCCAGTCTTAATAGGCTCAGATAAACAACTGCGTATTCTATTCTATCCTATTCTCTTCTATTTTATTCTAGTCTATTCTATTCTCTATTCCTCAGCTAGGATAAATGGTGCTAACCTAGACTGATAAACTAGTATTGGTAAGTGGTTTAAATAAATTGTTTGGCTTCATTCTTGTTCTCTACCTTGTTTTTTCTTTTTCGAATTAAATAAATTGTGGAGTGCTGACCTCCATCTCCTCTGGCTATGGCATAATGTCAGGATGTTTGTGATGAATGTAGCTTAACGAGAAAGTAATTCAATAACAGTTCATGGGTGACTGATTACAGGATTTACCTGCATCTTGTTGACGTTGGGGAAGTCTCCAGGTGAAATGTGGTGCTCTCTTTGCAGCATTTGATAGATCTCAGGTAAGTGTGCAATCAGCTCTTCCTTCTTCTTTTCTTTCCCGAACAGAGCAGGCATCTCCTTTTTCAGATAGCTGATGATATAAGCATGCACCTAGAGGCAGAGACATTAGTAAGTAGAGTAACATACTGATATACTGCTAAAAAACTATAAATACTGTATATAATTGTATTTTCCTGCACAGGATCAGGTTAGGATCTGCTGTTTCATTCTGTGATATATTTCACAGCACTATTTTTATAGACCAGTACTGTTAAAATGAGAAGACATTACAGTGATCCTCATCAAAACAACCAATGGCATTATATTCTTAATTGGCTATTATTATTATTATTATTATTATACTTTTTTTGTCATCCACAAAGGCTTAAACTCTGCAAACATAATCTGAGTAATATTAATAACAATCTAGAAAATCAGTTCAGCTCTTCGGCACACACTTATATCTTTTGTCCAAGTCAGTGACTATGAATACGCAGATTAAAAAATACCCTGTAATACAGCACCACCAACACTGTAACAGTATTTGTTTTATCATCAGGAAGCTGTCAGACATGGTAAACTTTGCCCCGCATTTCTCCCGTTTGGTTGCAGAATATAAAATTATCGACTGCTCCACCTTGAGATTGCTGTTTGCCAAGGAAATGGTCAACAGTGACTGTGTTTACACGACTCTTTCCTGAAGATGGAGGACTAAAATAAGTACACGCTTGTTCTTTCAATATATGGCCGATGGCCAGAAACCAGAGTTCGCGGCGGGAGTGGCACATACTAGAAGAGTGGCAGTGCAGGGTGGAAGGTAATGAGAAAAAAAAAGAGCTGCGCATTTTCTACACTGGTATACGTCATACACATTCCACTTAGCAGGGAAAAGGGTTACACTGGGCCCACTGAGGGATGACATTGTGGTCTTAACTTTTTCACACATGCCTTTTCGCATTTTAGGAAGGGATGCATGCAGAGCCAGGATTCCTGTTTGTCGGGCAGTTTGCGGAAGAGATAAGACACGCTCTTAGTGGCAGATCCGTAATGGATTGTTAGAAAGGGTACAGACTGAAGTGGTGTACTGGACACTTTCAGACAGCACGCTGAGAGCTCACGCGGCACAGTGGCTGTGTTTGCATAGAACAGCTGGCCAAAAACAACAGAGTCTGAACTCAGGTCAGATGCAAGACAAAACAGAAATGACATGGAGCACTGAAGGTCAATATTATCTGTAATCATTCCAAACATTTCCACTGATAGCATTTAAAAATAAAATCAAGTTTTCCTTCCTCATCCAATAGCTCATTCTTGGCAGCAATTATTTATGCGCAGATCTTAGCATCTGCAGCGAGACGGTATGCTCAGAGAAGTTACACAGTCTACCATTGATCTATATATGGTGTACAGATTGTATAAAATGATATGGACTATAGAATACCATTTAGATTTTGGGATTCTACAAGTCTGAGAGATACAGCAGCTATTACAGATGATTAAACCTAGCTGACCTTGGCAAGTCTGGCTCTTTTGATGAGGTCATTGAGCTTGCGCAGGGCAGCATTGCGTGGCAGGGCTTGGATGTCCCGGAAGAGGTCCTGTGCTTCAGCTTCAAAGAGTCGGCGGTTGTCTGTGTTCTGCAGGGGCTTGGCCCAGAAGGACCCCAAGTACACCCTGGCCACCTCCGGGGTGTTGATAACTTTGCCCAGAGACCACATCAGGGCACCATAGACACGCATCAGCTGTTGTGTGTCCACCTGGTCAGCCTTGTTTAAAACCACACGGATCTTGTCGTCCTGTCCACGGAAGGCCTTGATAGCCTCTGAGAACTCGTCAGAGATATCCAACTTGTGGGCATCAAAGAGAAGGATGATGCGATCTACACGTTCACCAAACCATCGCAGAACTTCAGAGAAATCGTAGCCTAAAGAGGAGAGAGATGAGACTTGAAACACTTTTGCTTATGTATAGTTTATATAAAGGTTTAATTACCATAAACTAACTCAATAAAGCTAAATCAGTCATCTGTACTTTGTACCAAGCATCAGAATATATTATGACGATTTCCACATAAAGGTTTATCACTGTGAGTTTTGTTTACATGTGTGAAAGGTTCAGCTAGCTCATATTCGGATTAAGCTAACTGATCTGGGTGAGTCAAGCTTGTTTAATGAAGTCCTAACACTAGACTCACTGGTGTTCAATCTAATGTTCATTTTGGCCACATGTTGTATCCCCATATTGACTTCTTTTTTTAAACATCATAATAAGATATATATTGGGCTTCCTGGTGGTCCAGCAGCAGGATTCTGCACTCTCATTGCCACAGCCCGGGTTTGATTCTCAGGCAGGGTGCTCACCCAGTTAACTCTCAGTGGCAGTCCCAGGCCCAGTTAAAAAAAAGGGAGGGCCGTGTCAGGAAGGGCATCCAGCGTAAAACCTGTGCCAAACCTAACATGCGGACCACGTGATCCGTTGTGGCGACCCCGAACAGGGAGAAGCAGAAAGAAAACAAAAAACACTAAGGTACATATTGAGTCATGGAGTTATCTAACAATGACCTAAAAATCACATCACCGAAGAACCTCTGACAACTTGGAATTATACAAAACAATAATTAAACAGTCCAATTCCACGAACCTCTACTGCATGAGGTTTATTAATTAGCCAGTTATCATTTCTACTCATTTCTCCTCATTGTGCACATTTGAGAATTACTTCCTAGTAACATTACTACCCATGTAAGTCAGTATTTTTAAGGGGGTAGGACAGTTTCACAACGCTTGCAGGTGTTCTGATATCACATCCTGGTTTCAAATATCTCTTATATGACAGTGTTCAACCTTCAACAATACAAAGAAGAAAGAAATCCTCCAGCATTATCTGGAAGCTATTGCATCTGTTGATATATTCAGTTCACAGTGTAATGATGAGTCTAATAGCCTGTTAAAAAAAACATGGGTTTCATATTATACATGGGTTACATGTTAGTATAGAAATGTTAGAGAACACTGCCAAGGACCTGTGAAGGAAGAACTTTGTAGTGCAGGAAATACTGAAGCTGTTCCTTGGATAAAAATCAGGGGAAATTGGTCACCTTCCCGGTCATTATATTCATAACAATAAAACATGACCATGCATTAATGAAAACTTTCCATTTAGAAAAGTCTTGTATCCAGACACAATGCTGAAAGCATCGTGGTTTGGGAATGTTCTCTCTTGGAGCTCTTCTACAGCTACATGCAGTTCGTTCCCTGTGAGCATCTCCCAATCAGCCTTCATGCAAGACAATGCCTCCTGTTACACTGCAAAACAGGTAAAGCTGTTCCTTGAAGCTAAGAACGTTAAAACAAAATATCTAGCCCAGAGTCCTTATCAAAACCTGACAGACAGTCTTCAGCTGGTGAAGTCCACCAACTGGTAGGTTCATTTTTTTCTGCATGCTAAGATGCCTTTCAGCTAATTATCATTGTAAAGAGTCATTATATGAGTAACTCTATAATTCCTGGCAGCTTAAACCAATGTGCCTGCTTCCCTCTGACCTCTTATCAACAAGCTGTTGAAACTCACAGAACTGTCGCTTGCTGAATAATACTTTTTTTTGTACAATTCTGTTTAAACTCTATAGACTGTTGCGTGTGAAAATCACAGGAAATTCTGAAATACACAAACCAGCCCATCTGGTATCAAAAACCATTCCAGGGTTAAAGAGGTGATCACATTTGTATCGGTATGTATCTGTATGACGCCTGCATGTACAAGTGTTCCTAATAAAGTGAACAGTGAGTACACATTACTGAACAGAAGGTCATGAGAACCAATCCCAGCATGCCAAGCTGCCACTGATGGGCCCTTAAACAAGACCCTTTACACTTAACTGCTCAGTTGTTTAAATGAGATAAAAATGTAAGTTGTTCAGGATAAGCGTGTCAGCTAAATGCTCTAAATGTAAATACAGTGTAACTACAGTTAGAAAGAAGAATTATTATTTCTGTGAACGATTAGAACAAAGTTTTTGGTTGCAACAACTTGTAGTGCTACTAAACACCTAAATCATAGCATACATGGAGCACTGTGTCATCGGTAGAACTGACAGCTTAGTGTTGACAGCATGCCATTTCAGCTGATGGACTCAAAACTAGAACAGATGTGGAACGCCCATAAAGTTTTATCCCACAGGTCCAGATCAGTGCTGTGTGACTGTAGCCTTGTGTAATCTGCAGCTAGTTCTTCCCTGAGTATTAACTTCTTACCGTCCACTGGGCTTGTACTGCCCTGAAGGTTGAAGATAAGGCTTAGCCGTGTTTCACAGAAGGCCCCATGACTTAAATATCAGCCTGGTTTATATTTTGAAGCAATAGTGATGAAATGAAACTGAACCCACTAGAATAGAGGAAGTAGGATGATCCCTTCTTCAAATGTGGAAAAAGATCTGCTTTCATGAGAAATGTTATGAAACAACAAAACCAATTTCAGAAAGAAAACTGAAATACATAAAAAAAATCCTGGCTATAATGGGTGCAATAAATATCTGGTTACACACAGATGGCAAAAAAAATCATATCGTCTCAGGTTTTTTGTGGATATTGTCTCATCCGTGTGAAACTGCTTGTGACAAGGACCATTGTTAAAAGTGCTAAACAAAAAAAATGGAATTGAATTGAATATGACATTCAAATATGATTCTATCCCAATATCTTGTGTAAGGAGCTATTTGCCTTTAGCTTTTGGCTACTCTGACTAAGTAAACAGTGTACAGTAAACAATAAACAGTGTACATACTACTAAAAACACTTGAATTACTGTAACATTTGCATTGCTGGATGTAGCCTGTATTTATTACAGAGAGTTTCAGGTCTTTTACTTTTAAGTTTACATTTTAAAAGTAAACTGTTATACTCTAAACAGTATAACTCTCTTCTGATTCACACTCAGTATTGAGTGGTTCAGTATTTATTAGACCTCAGGGAAAAATAATCGTGGCTGTAAAGACTCCTTCATAGTCCATAAGGGTTTACGTCTACATTACAGTGATGCAACTTAACCACTAAAGTAATAGAGGGTGTGTGATAAGTGTTTTCTTCTTTGTGGAGGCAGAAAGTATCCCAAAACGAAAAAAGACATGTGGGATGTGGTAGCCTAGTGGTTAAGGCGTTGGACTAATGATTGGAAGGTTGTGTGTTTGAATCCCAGGTCCACTGGTGGGTGCTTGAGCAAGGCCCTCATTGCTCAGTTGTATAACAACGAAATAAAAATGTAAGTTTCTCTGGATAAGGATGTTTGCTAAATGCTGTAAATGTGTCATAAACATTGCAAATGTTACCAGAAAATAAAACATAATGATGGTAAGTAACTTAACAACTGGTGTTTTACCAGTACAGGTGTTTGGCTTTGGTTCATTTACATACAGTAAATACACATGTTTCTAATAAAAAAAACAATGTTTTTATAGAAATTAACACAAATGATCTGCAGATTTGGGCCAAGACACAGTGACATCGAGTGACATCATCACAACGTTCCTAAAACCAGAGCTATCTTCGATTCACGAATACAGCTCTCATAGAAAGTAATGGCTGCACTGTGAGTTTGCACTGTCAGGAGTTTAAAAGAAGAATTCTGTGCTTACAGTTTCACCAGATCAAGTAGTTTCTCATAAACAGGCACAAAAATCTCAAGTTGCATCACAAAATCCATTTCCAACAATCAGAAAAAAATGACAAAATCCTAGAAGGACTGATATATTTATGGTTTGAAAATGGTGAAAAGAAAAAAGTACAAAGTAAATGGTGTGATGTTGTATTGAATTGACCAAAATCGAAATTGTCTTAAAATTGGAATGGAAAGTATTGTAAATTTTTAGGCGAGTATACAGGATACACACTATAAGCACATGACCCATTTCTTCTTCACAAGGAGCCCTCATAGAGCTGTTTAAATAGTTGAATCAGATGTCAGATGAGGAATAGAAAGCAAGAAGTGCTGATACCAAATGTCTGAAGCCCTTAATTCAAGCTGCTTTTTTATGATGCCAGGCCCACAGGAAGGAAAGCAGAGACGGAAATGATGCCTCATTACAAAGACATAGACTTGCATCTGGTGACTGAAATTAAAACTAATGAGTGAAGCACTCTGACCCAGCACTGAGGAACAGCTAGGAATAATGTGAATTGGACTAGCCTTCAATAAAGGTATGGTGCAGCTAGTCATCGGCAATGCATGAGTGAAAAAACTGCATTCTCATGCACCACTGCAAACATAAGAGCAAGTGGATGGAGTCTAGGCCGTTCAATGACTATTCCATGACTACCAGAGATGGTGCTTCTCTCTTAACCTTTTAAAGTGGAACATTTTTGAGGGTCATAGTTAAAGGGTGGACTGTTTGTTTGTTTGTTTGTTTGTGGAAGGTTTTCATAGCAATATAATTATCATCCGGTGTATTTTACAATTTATGTATACATTATCTGTACTTCTACCAACCCACATGGGTGGTCATGTGATCATCAGACCACTGCACCTAAACAGAAACAACAAAAATGTATATTTTAGGTACTAACCTCTGCTAATACGCTGTTTTTCTCCAGACAAGATTCCCGGTGTGTCAATGATGCTAATGCTCTGCAGGACTTTATTGGGGACCTGAGAGCAGATGAACCTGGTGGTACATGAAGACAAAGCATAGTGAGTGTTACCAAAGCAAACACAAGTGTTTCCACCACAACAGTTTGTTGACTGTATATCATACTGGGTAGCGAAACAGCTGACACAAAGCATCCCCCTTCAATTCTTACTTTTCCCTTATTTACCTTACCAAATGCTAAGCCTGTGCCAAATTCATTTGCATCTAAAATAACATTTGGATTAATGGTTAGATTTGGTGTTGTAGATTTAAGGACTGATTTGAGTCGATCACATCCATACAAACAGTATAGTTACAAATATTATCATCTTTATTTCTACAATCCTGAAAAGTCATGTGCTATAAAAAGCTCAGACACAGGAATAATAAAAAAAAAAAACCTTTTTGACATACTTTTTATAAAAGAGGAAGCTGCGAATTGTATGAGCTGCTCTATCAGCAGAAAATGTAAGTGAGAGTCAGACAGTTCTTTTAAAGACCTGCTTCATTTATTTCTCTAGAAATGAATCACAATTCATAACTATTTGATCAACTGTCCTGTTTAAAAGAAAAAAAAAAAGCCCTTACATTTTCATTTAAAAACATGCCAAAACATGACGCACAGAGTGGCCCACAGGAAACCCAATGCATTGTTTGAGGTTCCTCTGGAAAAGAGGAGATGTTCTCTGCCAAGTGTGTCTTTGACCTCTGTGGCAGTGATTGTGGAAGAAGCATTTACCTATTTCCGCTCTACATAAATATCCATCCAGCAGGGAAAAAATAGCCCTCCCCTAACTGTCCACATGCTAAAGTTAAACATTAAACAGCTGGCAGCAAACACTATCCACTGGCATTCAACAAGAGGAGTGACCATTTCCAAAGCTAACTTGTTTATGGAAAGTGAAGCTGGCTATAACAGGTCATGTGTGTCAGGAAGGTCAGGAAGGGAGGACGAACTGGAGCACACAAACGACTAAATTAAACAAGTAACTAGTAATACAATCTTCTACACCTTTTTTATATCAATACACCAAAATGTTCAATATACAAGGGCATGGAAGTTGGAGACTTCTGACTTCTGGTATGCTGCATGTGTAGATACATTCTGGGTTTGTATGCTTAGGAAAGGGTTAATAATGTCTGGGTTAACTGCAAACTTTCTATGAATGAAGAGTAATGTGAAACTTTGTGTATTGCAGTTTTATGTCATGGAAATGGCGTGTTTTAACAACATCTCCAGTAGCTGTTGAACCCGTTACACCGGCTACCAGCTGTGACTGAATATGCATACCTGTGTTGTGTACTGAAACAAATTAGTAGAAATTCCACTGATTTTTACTCGCCTCCTAACTATTTAGGGACATTTAAACAGAAAGTACGTGTCATTTCCTCTGTACTAGGAAAAAGTTTACTTCCTCAGTGTGCTTATAGTAAATGGGAATACTCCTACATTACAACTCATACATCTCTATGTTATAGTAGAAAAAGAAAATTGTCAACATTGGTCTATGTGCATAAATCCTATTAAAACAATTCTAGCATATTAGATATTAGGCCAAAGCCTTACCATAGACTGAATTTAAACCAATGTCTAAGTAAAGAAACACAGCATGCCATGCACTTAGAATAATCAATGGGTGTGGTGTGATGTTTATTTACCAATAACAGCACACCCTGATGTACTTTACTCCTCTTACAATACAGCAATTTGCCACCTTTAGCAACTTTTCTTTAATAACAGACATCACACTGTACATTATCCTTTTATAGTTACATATAATCTAAAAAATACATAAATAAATCAATGAACCAAAATAAATGCATTTACCACTAAGGTTATAGCTGCTTAAAACAGTCATTCCCTCAGGAAATGAATTTAAAAAAGCTGATTGTTACCAAGAAATGCAATTTTCTCCCTCCTTTGATTTTCCGACGGAGGAAATTAAAATGAAAACAGCTTTAACCCTGACACTGGAGACTGTTATGGAAGAGAGTGAGAGAAAAGGGGTTGTAGGGGTTTGATGCTCATAATAACATCCTGCTTAGAATTGTATTACTTATAGTAATAGTTCCTAGTGGAAGTTCTAAATCAGGTACAGTGCAGAACTTTCAGATTTGAGAAGTGTATCATATTTGATCTATACACCAATTCCCAGATCAAGCTGTTCGTATTTATTTCCCAACACACAGGTGGTGCATTTAAGTGTTTAAGATAAACATGTTGCCATTTGAAATTGGTGCATTGTTAAACTCCATGAGTTAAACCATCAGCTGTGACTTATGCTTGATTGGAATGAAAGCCTGCACGCAGGCCGGCCCTTTGTGGATAAGATTGGAGACCTCAGATTAAACTATAGTATCGGCACCAAGCATTACCTGTTCAGAAAAGCGTTTCCAAAAGCATTGAGTTTCCGGAAAGGTTTCTTGGGGTCCACCACCAGTGCATTTCCAGGTACAACTCCCTCGCTCTCCCCATACATCACAGCAATGAAGCCATCTGTCGTCGGCTCAGGTCCGATCCGCATACCAGGAAAATCCTGCTCCAGCAAATACCTGCAGCCGAAAGTGAAAGTCACCAATCAGTTTAAAGGTACTGTTATTTCACACACTGTCTTCTGGGAACTATTGGTGGTTCTCCAACAAACTACTTAGAAACATTCAAAAATTTACTAGAGTCAGACCTATGCAGTTGTGCTTTGGTATAATACCGGATCTGTGATCACATTCCAAAATAATTCTGGACCTAAAGCAAGTAAACGAGGGTGTGGTACAGTAGTGACCGGTATGACTTCTGCTATGAATCTGCTATGACTTTATACTGAACAGGAAAGGGAGTAGCTACATATGAAGAGTCATTTATTCATTGTAAACCATTCTACTGAAATGTATTCCTTTTCATGAGGAATTACTGAAGCAGCTTAGCTAAATACGATCAGCTGATTTCCAGCACTGCCAGCAGGAATGAGGAATTAACCATTAACTTCTCCTTGCTTTGCAGGGATGGAGTAACATCAGTGTCTGCTGCTCTCCCAACGATAAAGATGAGCCATGTGAATTCATGATCACGTAATGAATGGATTAAATCAATATGAGCATAAATGTTAACAACCATTGGGCAGAAGTGCTGAGTTCGAGACTCAGAAATGATCACCAGGGAATAATCCCTGTATTACATCATACATAAATACTTGAATGCATCATATCTACCACAAACTCACACATTAATTCACAGCTAAAACAATCCGGATGGCCTACAAAACTAACAGATGATTTTTCCATAATACTCTAAATGGTCAATAGGTTTGTGGACGTTGCCACAAAGCACACAACTGTAAAAGTAGCTTTAAGATATTCCTTCACTGGAATTAAGAAGATCAAACCTGTTCATGTGCATTATGTGAGGTCCATAAAGACATGTTAAGGTTTGCTAAGGTTTGGAGTGGAGGAACCTTGTCCTGCACCGAGCCCTGACCTCAACCTCACTTCCAGTTCAACACCATTGGGCTGAACTGGAACACTGACTTCACCTCAGGTCTCCTCACACAACACCAGTGCCTGACCTCAATAATGCTCTTATGGCTGAAGGAACACAAATCCCCACAACCTCACACCAAAATCAAGAGAAAAATCTTTCTAGTAGTGTGGAGGCCACTGTAACGGTAAAGAGGAGTAAATCTGGAATGTAAGTACATATGGATGTAAGTACATCAGACGATCACAAAACTTTATCTATGTACTGTACGTTCGTACTTGAACTGCGAAACATTAGAGCACGAGGAAGCAACTTTTTTGCGTGCCTCAAGCTGGTTCCTAATAAATAAGAGAAAGAAATTTGAAACCTAATTCTTCCCTCAGAATATTCTCTTACACCAAAAATACACTAGAGTTTGATACTGTTCTATTTTCAAGAGTGACGCTATGTTTCAAGAGCCTCTATGTTTCTGTTTATCCCTGCTCAAGGAGATATTATACACTAGTTACACTAGTTTTATTAGCTTTCACATACATACATTTTAACCTAGAACAAGGCCAAAAGCTTTGAAATAACTCGTGTTCTGCATTAAGCAGCTTTTATGTTATGAATAAAAAAATTCTGCTACAGACTATTAATGTACACCCAGCTGATTCAGAAGGCGGAATTTATCAGCCCTGTGGTATAAAGCTAAAATATCATATTGAACTACTCATTAACATACAGGATATGATCTATATCCGCCACATTTTGTATTTTACTATTTTTTTTACTTTATTTTTATTACAAATGTTTAAAATCACATACTTTATTCCTTCCTGTTTTTATGTCCTTCTTCATGATTTTGTATTACTTTGCATGGCGACCAATTTGTTTACATTTTAACCTTATCGACTCTATTTGTAAATAGCAACTCTACACAAATTTGCATGGATCCCACAACCGAAAGACTTTATCCACGTAGTCACAATGTTTGTTTAAACAATTTGTTTTTGTCCTATGTGTATGTAGGAAATTACATAATTTCCAATGAACACCACATTGTACAGTAGGTGTTCGTTGTTCAACCTCTTGTGCTCAGGACAATGATATTTTGAGATGAAAAATTTGCTAAATTTGTGTCAAATAAAGAAAGAATCAAAATTCCAAAATAAATCATTTTTTTCTGACCTCGGAAAGAATTACAACAGCATCAAGACATTCGTGAGGGGTCTCAAAGAGCTTCCAAGTTTTCCTCACTGAGTTCGCTGTGTGGAGGAACAATATCAAGTGATAGCCACTGATGGACCGCCAGAAGGTGGTGATTCCACCAATGCACATAAAATTGAGCCTAATGAATCAATTTGTCTAGGTAAGGAGTCAACAACCTTCCAGACCTCTTTTCAAAGATGCCTGGGGTAAAGTCAAAAGCGGTATCTTCTTCAGACTACAAATAAAGAAATTCCTGAACTGTTCAGGAGGAAGAATTCCCCAGGAAGCTCATGAGGAAGGAGAAAGTTGCTTGTAACAGCATTTCAGCATTTCCTGAGCAATCACAAAGCTGAAAACTATGTAGAGATGATTGAGACTAGTGAAGAACTCAGCACAACAGGATGGAAGATGTCTCTCAAAGTCAAATTTGTTAATTTGTAATTAATATGTTTTTTTCTGACTATATGTGAAAAACAAGACAAATCAACACATATTTTCCTAATGAATATAGGTCATTTTCACAATGTCAATGGCCTGGACACTAAAGCAACGTCTGAAGGAATAATAGACACTTTTACTTCATACATTTGAGCCATAAATATTAAGAAATAACGCTTGCTACCCAGGAACAAAAAAAAAATTAAATAATGTAATGAGTATGAAGTGTGAGGTTGCAAAATAACTTTCACTTTCACAAAGTAAAAAAAAATGCAATATCTATCCTCATCTCCTCCTCATCAAAGAATTTTTCTTTTACTCTACTTTTTTACATCCATGCAAGAAAAGTATTTAATGAGGGGAACGGTGGATAATTATAAACATATCGTGCAGATATATTTTAACATCCTGTGAGTTACGGGCTACACGGTTAAGATATTGCAGTAATAATACTGTATAATAAGAGTGGTAAAAATTAAAAAGAGCATTCTCTTCTTTAATGGCGTCCTTTTAAATAAAGATTGAAAACTGTAAGATGTGAAACACACTATGGAAAACATTGTGGCGTGTAAAAGCACTGTGAGGCTACTGTGAGGTGGCTTGTTTTCATCACTGCCAAGAGGAGCCGCCTCAATAACTACTGTACACCACACTTCTTTTACTTTACCTACTTTAATTAGGCCACTGTTTCATATGGCATGACTTGTGTAAATAAAGGTAGAGATGTACATGTGTGAAAAAAAAGAAAACTCAAGCAGACTCAACTTTTAACATACATATTTGTTAAGACAGAAAATACGATTGATATTTTTACCTTATGAAAGTGGTCTTTCCTGTGGAGTACTGCCCCACCAAAAGGACCATTGGTTTGCTCTGAAAATCCGCTTCTTCCAGCGCCGGCGAGTGGAAGTCATGGAAAAGGTAAGCTTCTTCTAAAGGCAGCAATTTTTTAGAATAGAGACTTTGAAGTCCCTCAGTCACCGTTTGAAACATGTCGCTGTCCTTGTTTCTTCCACCCTGCTCCTTGTTCACCCAGCTGAACATAATGCTGATCTGTTTTTTTTTTCCTCCCAACCAGTATTGTGCAACTGTACTTCGCGTTTCGGTAACAAGGGGATAAATATTTCCTCTGTGTCTCTCTCAGCTGACTAAACCGTTAGCAGTAACGTGTGTGTGTCTCTCTCTCTCTGCACGCTTCAAGCTGGGCAGCCGTCACCTGAAGGCCGCAAGCTCCGCCCTCTGCGTGTTTAAATAAGAACGTTATTTAGATCGTTTCTGAGAACGTGTCTAAGAACGTTTAAAGGAGAAACACGGGGCGTGTTTTGTTAACAAGAACGGCGCATGTACTTGGTAAGTTCGTGTCACGTCCAAAACTACAGATCAGTAGGATGTATACGGTTGAGACCAAAAGTTTCCGCACATTCCGGCTACACATACATTCAAAAGCCACAGCTAAAAATGTTTCCCACAGCGCCAGATATTTCATGTTACTATACAAGTCAATTAGGGAATTTATATTAGTTCCATAAAAGGTCATTACAAAATAATAACTAAGATATAGATTTATTTCAGAATTTATTGTCTATATCACAATTCATTAAGAGGGAAAAATATTTAAATACGCATACCTTTTAAATGATTTAACTTTAATTAATAAAATAATTCCTCCTTGTTCAGAGACACTCAAAGATTCACATGAGATATTTGTAATGTCTAATCGAATAATTGCAATTTGTTGTCTTTAAGCAGTTTTGTTACAACATCTGAGTTATGCTTAGGATCATTGTCTTGCCAGTCACGGTTCAGGCCAAGTTCTAACTTTCTGGCTGTTGTCTTGAGGTACCAATCCCAGCAGGTGGGGAAGGAGCAGCAGAGACTTTACTTCCTCAGGAAGCTGAAATACACCATCGTACTCAAAACCTACTGACCAACTTCTACCGTTCAACCATGGAGTGCCTGTTGATCAACTGCTGTACGGTGTGGTTCTCCAGCTTCACAGGACAGAACAGGAAGAACCTGCAGTGTGTAAGGTCAGCTGAGCGTGTCATAGGAACAGCACTGCCTATTCTCAATGATATCTACAGTGTCCGTCTTCAAAAGAACATCATCTGTTTTCCCCTCTACTCTCTGAAAGGATATACAGATTAATAACATAGAAAACAAACAGACTTGAAAAATATCTTCTTCCCCCAGTCAGTACCATGCTTAAATGCATAAGCATATAACTAGGTGCAATAATACTCTATATACTACACTACTGCATTATTACTCCACTTGCACTACTTCAGCTTATTTATATATTTACATTACCATCTTTACAATGTTTGATCGTTGCTAAATTTGTAAAGCTGCTGAATGGTTTTAAACAATGACGATAGATTTATTCTATTCTGTTTCTATTCTATGCTAATAGTAATAGCAACAGCAGTAATAGCGGTATTTGCGGTGGTAATACTAAGAGTAATAGCAAGAACAGCAGTGGTGTTAGTTGTAGCAGTAGTAGTAGTAGTAGCAGGATAAACAGCTATAGTGGTGGAAGAATAGTAGTAACAGTTATATTTCCTAGTACCCAGTTGTACCCAGTACACAAAAAAAAACAAGACGGAAAACCCCCCAAAACATTAAATCCTTTGAAATGAATGTGACTGAATGTGATAATTCTGTGTTCACGATCTTTCGGAAGTTTCTTTCAGTTGTGGGTTTGTGGTCTTGATACAGGGCTAGAGCACTACACATAGGTACAAACGCCATTCAGCTACATCTGTAAGGGAAGACGCACAGTAAGGGGTTATGAGGCACTGCCACCGTGTGGCCAGAAGGGGAAAAGCCAGAAAATAATGAGAGACATTTTTTTTTTTTTCTACAGAACGTCTTAAAAGACCCATATTTGTGATCTCTTTTGCATTTGTGTGAGTGGTCGATGTTTCTATTTTAGAAATTGGGATAGTTGTTTTCCTGATTCCCCCAATTCATTATGTGACTATTTGCGAGTTTGAAGCTTGATGAGTTTTATCATGCCTTAAGTTATTTGAAGTATGAATTAACTTTTGAATGTTGTCTGCACACAACTTTTATTTAAATTAATATATGCTAATGTGTGATGTATTTCTGCCTCACGTGGACATTGACATATGTTGACAAATTATGAATAAATTACTTCTTGAAACAATTTAAATAAATGGTTCTAAATGTGTACAAACTACATTTTTATTAACGTATGAAAATCTTGTGTTTGTAAATGCTACTTTTGTTGGCTAAAGGGCTATACATCTTTGCTAGCACATCATATTTATTGTTTTAGATGATTGCATAATGGTGTGGGTCCCGAGAACACTAATGAGGGGAAATTTTCCAGTTGAAGGCGAGTTACGTTTTGAGACAGGGTGTGAAGACACCGAAGAAACAGAGTGTGAGGAATCAAAGGTAATGATTAGCATAGGGTTTCAACTCTGTTCATCGGGAATTTTTCAATGAAGCCTGAGGGTAAAGAATCCAGAGCTATTTATCTACTGTCAACTCTGTCAGTCATGTGATATCAAGCAGTGCTGGTGTGCCTCCTCAGTATGCACAATGCTGGAGTAAAAAAAGAGTGTGCTGTAATCCAAAAACCTCAAGTGGATCTGATGAATCAGTGGATCGCTTATCTGTGTGAATCTACACAGAAGAACAAACAAAAGAAGGTGTATAATTTATATTTACAACCACTTTCTGGATGAAGAACACACTTGCTTGTGACCAGAAATTTAAAGCATCCATTTCCTGGGCACTGTGTCAACACTGTGGCTGTGCAAAAGATCTCTCAGGGTAACCAGGACCTGCTTATGTACCCAGGAGAAGGAAGCAGGTCAACATCCTATGATTTGTGCAAAACACAGGCTTAGGAGTTTGTCACCAAGTTGTTTACATTTCTGGCATTTGGCAGATGCCTTTATTCAGTTTGACTTACATTTGAACTTGTTTTAACTTAATTTGAAACAACTGAGCAATTGAGGGTTAAGGAGCTGCTCAAAGGCCCATCAATGGCAGCCTCGCAACTTTCCAAACAGTAGTCCAACACCTTAACCAGTAAGCTAGCACATTCCTGTGATATCATAACCAATAATCTACCACATAAACTGGTGTAATGAAGTATGAAAAAACAAAACGGGCTACGTCTGCACCCAGTGTCGAGTTGCCCCCTGCTCAGGACAGCACAGGACTCCACCTTAACTCCATCTTATTAAAAATAAATAAATAAATACATACATTTTATATATTATTATTATTATTATTATATATATATAAATAACTTTATGTAGAATATATAGATTTTACTTTTCCATTTTATATCTTGATAAAATTTCTAATAATTTATCAATAAAGTCATTTCACTAGTGAAACCAGGATGCATTAGTATTAATGATAAATGTTGACTTAAAGGTGACCCATGGTGCAGATTTCAGCATTCTGAATATGAAATTTCAGGATTTTTTTTATCTGTAAAAAAGGCTTTTTAATTTGTTCAACACAAGAGCCAATCAAATGCCCTAAACTGAATTATCTTGCACTTAATAGAACCTTAACAAATCACAAAAGACAACAAAAGATTACGGTAAAATGTTTGTTATTTAATATTCATATACATTTCAATTACACATATAAAAACCATACTTGTGCAAATATTCTCCTTGAAAAATTATCTGGTTAACTGTAAATGTTTGTCAGCATAGCTGTAGACTTAAAGGCAAGTATTACAAACGGTGTTAAAAAAAAAAAAAAAAAAAAAAAGAAAGAAAAAAGAACAATATATTCTGATGCACAGCATCCATCAATATTTAACATTACAAAAAATAATGTGTCAGAAAAGTAAACACATTTGGGAGATTAGTCTTATTTCAATTTTGTTGGTTTTTACATGCATAATTGTTTTGGGTTTCATTTTTACTTTATTTATTTTTGTGCCCCAATGTATTTCATGGTGTTCTTCCATCTTCATGCTTTACAGCACAGGTCCAGTACAATCCATTACCAATATATAAGAAAGGGACGTTTTTACCATCGTGCGTACACCAAACATCTCTATATAAACATCACTGGACTCCACAGCAGCTCTTTTTCACTAAATATAAAAGACTTATTTGTCAAATAAACAGCCTGAAATACAGACACCGGGCCTCATTTATCAAGGTGGCAACGAGCGTTGACGTCAGAAATGTGATATTCAGGAAAATCCAATTTGTTTTCTTCATGTCAAATGCATTTTCATATTAATGAAGAAAACATCACCCCCCACCCCCTCAAAAAAAAAAAAATATATATATATATATATATATGTATAAATTAAAACCAATAACACAAGCCATTCATCTAGGAGAAAGGAAACAGCAGCCCAGAAAGTGAGGAGGAGTTAGTGTGTGTCTGTGGAAGCCAGAGCTGCACTACTGAAGGGTTGAACACAGGAAGAACTCTCGTCTTTGAGGTCATCGTTTTGTTATTTTCAGCTCTCTGTGAGCGGAGCATTTCATGGAGTTTTGTGGATGTCGATAAATGCAAAAAACAGTGGACTGGATCACTGGAGCATGATGGGAAAAGAAAAGAAAAAGTAAACTTCCCAAAAATATTTTTTACAGGAATTTCCAGTTTGTTTTGGCTTCTAAATACATTTACACACAACTTTACTAAAAGATTGATAAATGAGGCCCACTCGTGGATTTGATTTCTTTCTTTATATTTTAGTGAAATATTTCTTTTCATTTCTTTTTTTTTTTTAGCTGGTGTCCTAAAAAAACAATAACACGAGTCCCCGTTACTTTCTCTCTCAGAAATTCAGATCTTCGTGCTGGTCTCATCACCTAACATTTTCTCCCTCTCCAAGTCTGCACCAGCACAGACAATGACATGCTTTTTTTTTGTTTGTTTTTTGTTTTTTTATTAGATGCGAAAACCTTTGCTGTTTTTGCTCCATCTTGAACACTGTGGCTATCTGAGACCTCTTCTACCCTGGTCATGATCCAAAGCAGAGCACAATCTCAAGCAACTCAAGCAACTGTGTCTACACTGTCTCAGGAGCACCAGCCTGAGACTCTCAGCCCACTCTTGTGTTTGGTTGATTCTTCTCATCGGTTTCTGCTCTGTTTTTCCGCAATCCTGTGACCTTGTAACATCCGTGATGAGCACCGGGCCCTCTGGCATGAAACAAATCACATTCAATAAAAACTGGATCAAATTCTTCCAAATGAAGAACTGAGTGTACACTGCTATTCAAAAGGTTTTTTTTAACGTCTTTTGGTTAGTCGTCAAGGAACGAGCTGAAAATCAAAGAAATGAAAACGCATCCTTGAGATGAGAAGAAATGTTCACTTTTAACTGATGAAAGTATAGTATTTTCTTGAATCCTATGTGAAACTTCTAATTAGAAAAGTTTCAAATGATGAAAATCAAGTATTTGTTGATGATCAACTTTATACTCGAACTCTACTGAGTCTGAACTACTGGTTAATGAGCTTCCCCTTCAAACACACTGGTCTTACATAAAGCACTTATTTTTAAGGAAAGTTTCTTTCCAAGGCCAAAGGTTGTATTTGCAGAACTGTCAGATGCCAGTAGGGCTCTATCAAAGGAGTTATAAAAGAACTGACTGCTGACAAGACATGATGATACTTAGAGAAGTGTGTCATGATGTTATTACATCAGAATTTTCATATCACCAAAGCCCTTATGTGGTCAGTTTAAAAAAAAAAAAATTATATATATA
>JAOTRN010000002.1:5326017-5339461 GCA_028566695.1 Bagroides melapterus
AGCACGATTTATTAACAGAACCAAAAACACGCGAGACTAGACATAAAACAGACAGGGATTCCATATATGAAGATACCAGGCAGAATTAAATAAGACACATAACGAGACACATTAGGAACAGGTGTGTAAAAAGGGGACGAACAAGACAAGGGCACGGCAGACTCATGAACAAAAAGCAAAACAATAACAAACACACATGGCACAAGACAAAAACACACCAAAAGCTCCCCCCCAAGGTCCCAGAAGGTCCGTGATCCTGACAGAATGAGATTTTATACTCACGTTTCACGTTCTTCACCATCAAAGATTTTGGAGAGCATGATTGAGGTTATTGTGTACATGGTGAAGGGCTTGGCAAAGTCTGGGTTCCTCAGCACCAATAAGGTGAGGCTAAAGAGATGAACCTCCGTTAGTACCCCACAGACATGTACCTGTCGCTTGGTGGTGGCTCGTGGGTACTCTTTTACTGCCTCAATCTTCTTTTCCTGAGGTTTTAGATGGCCCTGATTGATGCGCTACCCCAGGCACTGTGTTTTGGTCAGCACCACTGGGTTTGTAGTTAGCCTGTTGTTCCAAAGCTCAGGCTCTTGAGGTGGTGTACATGGTCCACTCACATCATACAAGTCTTTCAAGTAGGAACACTACAAATTGCCAGTGACATGCTGGAATTTTGCATCTTGCTGCATCAAGGGTTACCTACCAGTTCCCTTTTTTCAGGTCCAGGGTAGAGCTCATTCTGAGATTGACACCACCATGATGAGGCTAGACCAGGGGCTGGGAGATTCCTCACTGTTAACATCCTCAGTAGCCTAGTGACAGGCCTCTGGGACTCAGTAGAGCTGCTGTCAAACCACCTGTTCCTGTCACCCCAGTTTCTTCCCTCCTCATCTACCACCCATTGCAGCATCCTCTTCATTGTTTGTTTGGTAGGTAGATGCCATGATGCATATACAGACATTGCAAAGTCAGGACTGGTTTTTTTTTTTATTCAGTCCAATTCAGAACTAATTTTAAATCTCTGGTTGTTGTCTTGAGGTCTTGTTTATTACTTCTAGCTAATCCACTTTCCTCATGATGCCCATCCCCAACACAACAACAATGTGCATCTATTCGCAATTCTTACAATTGAAATGGTGTTCTTTGGATGAGAAACCTCACCCTTTTCTGTATATACACAGTGCTGTTCATTGTGGCCACACAGTTCAGTTATTGTTTTATTTCACCAGAGAACATTCCTCTAAAGACTGGTTATCACCTGCAAATATCAGCTTGGCTTTTCAATGACTTGGAATAGAGGTTTCTACCATGTGTGACAGCTATTCAGATCTTTGGTACATGGTGCCTCCAACTCCTTCACCATTTCCCTTGTTGGTGTCATGGGGTTCATTTGAAGCTTTTGGAACAAAATACAAATCAGGGGAAGCCTGAAGGAGGACAATATATTAGCTTTGCTGCCATATAAATTCCCAAATAAATTTTGAGCTTGATTAACAACTTTGGTGACTTGACCGTGAGTCAGATTCAGTCACACCTCAATTATTGTTTTATTGCCCTGTTATGTCATGCTAGATACTTAGCTCTTTGCCATGGGGTAATCCACTCTGAAAAGAGGAGACAAAACACAGGGAGCACAACAAGATTATTGTGATTAGAAAGCTGCAGTGTTTAACACAATCATTTGTCCTCCATAAGATTCTGAAAGCCCAAGGTTTATGTGTGTGTTAATCATATCTTTTCCATGCTAGTAAACAGAATAGAATCCTTCCCACTGGTTGTGAACTTCTGTATGTGTGCCATCGATGTATCACAGAAATCATGCTAATTAAATAAATAATTGGCTCACTTGTTATTTTAAACTTCAGTGCTTAACCTCAGACATAAAAATATATGATGACATGGACATTATGTCTGCACATAGGCTCGATATTTCTAATAATAGGAGTAATAACATTAGTAACAATTTGCAACACTTTCTATAAATCCCACTTTCATAAATCATAATTATCACTGAAGCTGTTCATTAAAGTCAAGCATTTTTCCCTTAGTACTTACAAAGGTCTTATACCACAAAGTTAAATAAAATACAGGATTGGTTGTCAAATTGTTCCTAATAGCATAGTGCTGTATAACTGAGGCAAGAACTAATGGTGGTAATAAAACTAAATAATACCTATGCCCTTTGGAGATCATGTGTTCTCTGGGATTTATGGTAGTGATTAATTTAGTCTCTCACAGCATCAGACACAGACGTTAGAGAGACACAAGCTCTTCCCTTGCTGATAAATGATGAACGTTATTGGCTGAAGCGATCCACTCAGTTACGTTACTGTTTTACATCTGAAAGCTAAGGGTTTCTCTATAATATTTGAGATAAATGTGTTGGTGGTTTGAAGCATTGCAACATGCGACAGGCTTCATGAAAATACAAAATCTGGTCCATTTTGTAGTATTATATATTACTGTCAGTGAGGGTTAAACAAAGAGGAACTGTCACTGGAACAAAGAAAACGCTAGTTTTACATGTATCCACACAGTTTCTACTTTTATTCTCATTCTCCCAGGTATCAGAGTTCTTGATTTTGTCTCTGATAACAGCATTGTTGTTCTATGCAGGTGATAACACTAATCTGGCTGCAATTCCTGAACATATTAGTACACACATTACAAATAATGGGAACAGTGGACTGACCTAAGTTTTGATAAAAGAAAGACAGAGAGATAGTCTTTATTTTTAGAGATAAGTAAAGTGTAATGAAATTATTTACTTTACAAAGTAGAGTTGACATCAGTCAGCCATGATACAGCAAGCCTGGAGCAGAAGAGGTTGAGGGCCTTGCTTAAGGGCCCAACAATGGCTAAATAGCATTGCTGGGATTTGAAAGCTCACTATACTGATAGGAAAGCCAGAACCTTAACCACTGAGCCAAATAAACATGCCTTTTAATAGATAGTAACAGCATGATTGCATGATAGATGGTACTGCTAGCACACAGCCCCAGTGTTTGATGTACAAAAGTACTTGGAAACATCTTATTGCTGCCATGCCACTGACTTTAAAAAGAACCAACCAACAAAATAAAAAAAAAAGTTAAAAGCCATTAAGTCTATTCTGTCTGGCTACAGTCTGTTTCCACTGTTCATGAATTTTGCTTATCATTCACTTTTCTACTAGCACTAACTTTTTTTTTATACACATTCATTTGCAACAAGCAAAAAAGAAAACACAACAGACAAAGGCATACATGTTATATGATGAAAAAGCATCCTAATCTCCAGCACTAAGCCGTTCCACAGCCTTGGGGCAAGGGTAGCTACAGTACAACACCTGCATTTTAGCAGGGAGCTCAGTCAAATCTGTGTACCAGAGGTTGAACATTTTGTGACAGTGGTCCTCTGTTTATTACACTGTGGGTGGCCCAAAGAGAATAATGAAAGACATTTGTTTTGTGGAATGTAACTGAAGAAAATAATTTGCCATTCAGCCTTTAATATTTTCCAGGCTTATAGAGTCATAGAGACACTTCAGTGAGCACAAATCATTAGGATTGAAAGGGAAATAAAGCTGACAATTTACCTGCATAATATAATGTTTTCAGAGAATTTAGTTCTTCATCATTATACAATGACCAGCCTGATGTGATTGTGATTCATTCATTCACTCATCCTCATTTTTCTGAAGCAGATTCTGGGAACCCGTATAGTGAGGCTGGGTCACAACCCTGAGTGAGACACTAGTCTGTCAGAGGTCAGTATGTAAACACGCTTACAGATAGGAGCAATTTATCTTCCTCCTACCAGCAATTTTCTGGGAGGTTGGAGGAAGCTGGAGAACTCCAGAGAAAACCCATGGAGACACTGGGAGGACTTGTACAGAAACCTGAAACCTCAGGACCAAACCCAGGATTCTGAAGCTGTGACTGATATGCTCAAACATATTGCTCAAACAATAGTCCCTGGCTCTGTTGAGTGATTTTCCTGACAGCAATTAGCTTGTGAGTGCATTTGGCTAGACTCCAAACGCTTGGCTAAAACTCCTCATGCAAACAACAAGCCCCTCTAAAACTACTCTGACCAGCCCACAACCTCTACAACCCTTCTATTTTTATGGGATGGGTCTGATTTAAAGGCTCCAAGCAGAGCTGCCATTGGGTTGTTTGGACTTTTTTATGTAGCTAATTACACAAGCATGAATACAAACACAGCAGCGGGTGAACTGAACCACAGTTTGATTCACATGGAGCAAATTTATTTGTTTATCCAATGGGGATTCAAGGTTCTCTCCACAGTACTAGACCTGGGGCGATGTTTAGTTAGGGATGGGCATATAAAAACTTTCCATAGTGAGATATTCGAGGACCAACGTGTGTGCATGGTTTTGTTTTTATCATGCACAATCTTGTATCACCTACTATATTGTAAATGCGGGTCTACTGACCAACGATACATGCATCTCCTCGGGGGGATCAGTGTGCAATGAAATACTTCAAAAAAGATTACGTTTGTAAAAATAAGAGCATGGAGAAATTGTCTTCAGACATTGCAATCAAGACAGGAGTGTGTTTGTGTAGTTTAGGGCAGAGGGAAATCAAGGTCACCTTAAGGCTAGCAGCTGTGGTATGACTAAGGCATCACATTACAAATAAATACAATGTAGTGTCGTGTAACAAAATGTCAGTTTAGCATTAGCTAGTGAAAAAGGTGCTATTTTTGGTGGTATATTTTTTTAAAACTATAAAATGTGCATTGGTTATCCCACCGAGCGATGAAGTGTAACTGACTGGGATTAATGAATAAGCACTGACAGAGTGGGAGCAGTCAACAACAACAACATCAACAACACTCCTCCTCCTCCTCCTCCTCCTCCTACTACTACTACTATGACTACTACTACTACTAATAATAATAACTAGTATCTATTACTTGAGGTTCAGGCTTGCTTTTCAGCAGTGAAAAGTAGAGCAAGTTACATGAGATGACAAATTAGAAGGGTGAGGCCATAAACTCATGACAAAATACACCCTATTTTTTCTGTTTGTTTACTTCAGTTTTCTCTTTGTCCCATCCACACACACACACACACACAGAGAGAGAGAGAGAGAGAGAGAGAGAGAGAGAGAGAGTACACAGTACACAGTTTTACGACACACTGATACTCTGGTGATCCTGACATGCAAATGCTGGTGTTCCCTCTTATTATCTATAGAGTTTTGCAAGGCATGTAGAACAAAACAAACACCAGTGTTCGTGACTGATAGATAAACTATTATTCTTGGAAATTATGTAACGATTAAAAACATGATAGGGCATTCTTTTATAAGAAAATAATCATCAACAATGTGTTTTATCTGCAAACGCTTACAATTTTTTTTTATTTATTTACTAATGAATGACATACTGTATCCATTTCATCCATTTGAACCTTCTCAGAAAGCAGCTTTACAAAAAGATATATATTCTGCATATTAATGATTTATAAGCAAGCCAGAGGTGATTGTGATATGAAGAAGAAACCTTGAGAGGAACCAGACTCAAAAGGGATCCCATCCTCATTTGGGTAATTTCAATTCTATTGTGTACATAGATACAATTTTATTGTCAGTATACAGGTACACAGAAATGAAATTTCACAGTATCCAAGATTATATACAGCATATGTACAGATAATATACCTAAAATGATGTAAACTAGGGTAAGTGATTAATGTAAAGTTATATGCAGTTATAGTTGGTAGAAAAGATGTAACAGGATCTACAGGGTGGAGCACAACTGCAATATTATTACAGACAGTGAAGTATTAGTGAGACATCAGGGTCTTAGCACTGTAGTGTAGAGTTCAGTAATGGGGAAAAAAAATGGTCCTGAACCTGCGGGTTCTAGTGCTGATGGTCCCGTATCTCTTCCTGGATGGTTGAACATTTTGTGATTAGGGTCTGCTTTGACCCTAATAACAAAATGTTCAAACTTGGTGATTATATGGCCAAATGTGAAATATTCTGTTACCTTTAATCTAAATTATCTTTTTTAGTCATTTTTTTAAAGTTAGGTCTGTGTAACAAGTTAGTTTTTACTTACTGACTGTTACAACAACTTCTTCCAAAAATGCTCTAAATTAATAGAAATCTCCTTACAGAAAAGGTTACCATATTGTCAATTACACATCTGTTTTTAATCTGTATATGTGAAATGTCATCCAATACAAATCATTATGTAAGATTTTATTATAGAAACAATAGCACATTAGAACTGTCAGATCAACTTTCAGTTCAACTTCTGGACAATTATAAATAAAAATTCAATTGCACTGGGGTATAAAGTACGAATAAAGATACTAATGTAGTATTTATATAATGGTGTCTGAAGCAACTAGGGTTCCACCTCACCCTACCCTTTGGGACAAGTGGTTACTGCTCTGGGTTATTGCTCAGAAGGTCACGGTTCAAGCCCCAAGACTGCCAAGGCAAGGCCCTTAACACTAACTGCTCCAGGGGTGACTATATCGTGGCTGCACTGTGCTCTGACCCCAACCTCCTCACCTCTCAAAAAGGTGGTAGTTGAATTAGCTGCACAATATTACCTATAGCTCTTAGTGTGTGTGTGTGTTTGTGTGTGTGTGTGTGTGTGTGTGTGTGCGCACGTTGCCCTTGTGTCCCATGTTGCTGGTATTGGCTCCAGATCCACTGTGACCTTGACCAGCATGAATGTGTCACTACCTGGCTCTTTCTATGGTCCTATTTAGTCACTTGGCATGTGCTTATGTATATTTATTTTATTTTTGATCATTTAAGTGAATTTAACACCAATTCATATGTTCTTTGGTAAGCTATGCTGAGCTTCCAGTGCCCTTTTTCTTGTTTGTTTTTTTTCTCTTTAAGGTTATGCTGGGTGAATTTGCTCTGCAGTGAGGGTATGAAACCAATAAAAAGAGAGAAGTGAGTCAGTGGCACAATGACCATAACAGCAAATCATTAAAACAGTGCACATCATTAAAGCAGTGAACTCGCTCTCTCACAAAAATAAGACTGATGACGTGCCTCTGATACGGACAGTTAATTCAAGTAACTGCACATGTTACATGTGAATTTGTGTGAGATTGAGAGCCAAACATTGACAGCTGGAACTTCTTTAGTCTTTGCAATCCTTAGTTTGTATTCATTTATGACGTAAAGAATATTTACAATAATAATAATAATACACTGATCAGGCAAAACATTATGACCACTGACAGGTGAAGTGAATAACACTGATTATCGCTTCATCACGGCACCTATTAGTGGGTGGGATATATTAGGCAGCAAGGGAACATTTTGCCCTCAAAGTTGATGTGTTAGAAGCAGGAAAAATGGGCAAGTGTAAGGATTTGAGCGAGTTTGACAAATTGTGATGGCTAGACGACTGGGTCAGAGCATCTCCAAAACTGCAGCTCTTGTGGGGTGTTCCAGGTCTGCAATTGCTCAAGAAGTTCATGCTGGTTCTGATAGAAAGGTGTCAGAATACACAGTGCATTGCAGTTTGTTGCGTATGGGGCTGCATAGCTGCAGACCAGTCAGGGTGCCCATGCTGAAAGCGGCAACAGTGGGCACGTGAGCATCAGAACTGGACCAGGAACCAGTGGAAGAAGGTGGCCTGGTCTGATGAATCATATTTTCTTTTACATCATATGGATGGACGGGTGCGTGTGTGTCGCTTACATGGGGAACACATGGCACCAGGATGCACTATGGGAAGAAGGCAAGCTGGCAGAGGCAGTTTGATGCTTTGGGCAATGTTCTGCTGGGAAACCTTGGGTCCTGCCATCCATGTGGATGTTACTTTGACACGTACCACCTACCTAAGCATTGTTGCAGACCATGTACACCCTTTCATGGAAACGGTATTCCCTGGTGGCTGTGGCCTCTTTCAGCAGGATAATGCACCCTGCCACAAAGCAAAAATGGTTCAGGAATGATTTGAGGAGCACAACAATGAGTTTGAGGTGTTAACTTGGCCTCCAAATTCCTCAGATCTTAATCCAATTGAGCATCTGTGGGATGTGATGAACAAACAAGTCAGATCCATGGTGGCCCCACCTCGAAACTTACAGGACTTAAAAGATCTGCTGCTAACATCTTGGTGCACCTGTCATTGGTTGACACGCATGATGACGTCTATCCCGATCCAGTACTGATCAACATCCCACCACAAAGTAATTACGCACCAGCAAGTCTATATAAGGGCATCTACGTCACATTACTCCAGCTTCTTTGTCTTCAGGAAGCGCTCTGTGTATGCTTGTTTCTATTGTATTCAATTATTTTCTAAGACTAGGACAAAAGAAGATATATAAAGACTAGGGTCTTTTCTTTCTTTATCATGGCGTGATCGGCTCTCAAAAAAAGGAAAAAAGGGGAGCCAATTGTGTGCATTGCAAGCGATTGCTGACTGCATTCCAGGCTGGAGTTCCGCCTCTGTCGAGGCAGCATGGCAGCTTCACTCATGGCGGTTGCCGTCTGAGTTAGTGGAAATAACGAGAAACGTCTGAGTCCTTTTTCTCATCCTCTCCGCTGGCTCTAATATCTCTGCTTTGGCTATGGGAGCTCGTTTTGTGATTACTCCCTACCCGAAAGGGGAATTATTGTCGCATGCATCAACTTTGAGTAGTCTGATGTGGGTGATGAAGAGTGGTTCACCAATGAGTTGCCTTATAATTCAGCCAGTACTGTTCAAGCTGTTGGTAGCAAAAAAATAAAAGCAAAAAAAATGAAAGAATAAAAAAATGCGTGTTGTCGCTAAACTCCATCTGCTCTTGTCTTTAAAGCGCCCGACTTTAATTCCTCCGCTTCGACTCCGGGAGCTCACTTTGTGATTTCTCCCGACTCAAACAGGGAATTATCATTATTATAATTTGCATCGGACTCTGAGGACCTCGATGTGGACTATGTTGTGCATTCTGCCACTGAACTGCTTCCTAATTGTGCGTTATCGTTAAACTAATCCACGCCGGTCTGACCGTGCCGGTGTTGGCTGCGTGCCATCAAAGCACCTAATCATAATTCCACTGCTTCGGCTCCAGAAGCTTGTTTTTGTGATTTCTCCTGAAGCAGATGTGGGATTATTACTTTTCAGTATCGGACTCAGAATCCTTCTTAGGTATTCTCTTCCTGCTTCCACCGCATTTGCCATTATGGGGAGCAGTGGCCACATGAGGCCACTCCAGTGTTGGCTCAGGGGTGCGGGCTTTCATCCCTGCAGACATCCCCTCAGGTTCATAAGTGTTATGTGCCGTGGGCTTCATACCCATCTTATTTGGAAAAAACCTGGTTCCTGGCCTTGGGTCCCACTCTAGGGTTGTATCATCATCGCAGGACTCTTTCGATGGACGCCTCGCTTTTTTGACCAAGCCAAAAGCTATGGCAGCCAGGCATTGAGGTGCTGTGCTTGCCCTTATGAGGTCTCTGGGCCTCAGGCTGAACCCAGGAAAGCGTGTGCTTTCTCCTTCTCAGAGAACCACCCTTCTGGGGTTTGTTTGGAACTCCACCATGAGGCGGGCACGTCTGTCTCTGGTGGCTTCCATCTCGTCAGCAGCAAAAGCTATTCAGCTAGGCCAAAGCCTCTCTGTTGCCGAGGCACAGAGGTTGCTCAGCCTCAGGGCAGCAGCATCCAACGTTATTCCTTTGGGTCTATCTCCCATGAGGATATTCCAGCTCTGGCATCCCCGCAGATGTCCCCTCAGGTCCATAAGGGTTATGCACCATGGGCTTTGTACCCTTCTTATGTGGCTACGACCCCAGTTCCTGGCCTTGGGTCCCACTCTAGGGTAATATCATTGTCACAGGGCTTTTTCAAAGACTCCTCGCTTTTGGGAGGGCCTTTATCTCTCATGGAACATAAATTGCCTGGAGATGAGGGCCGTGTTTCTGAAACACTTTCTCCCACACCTCAGGGGATGGCACTGTGGTGGCTTCCTATATCATTATTCAGGGCATTCTGCGTTTGCACCCCCTGTTCAGGCTGGCACCGTGGATTCTGCTCTGGGCAGAGACCAGGTGTCTTTAGCGGAGAGCGATTTTCTTCTTGGGATGCAGACTTCCTGTCGAGGCAGGAGCTGAGGCCCAGAGAGTGGCGTCTCCACCCCCAGCTGGTGGAGCACATTTGGCCTGGTACAGACATGGCAGAGGCTCCATCTGTATGCCTTTCCCCTGGTAGTTCTGTGCCCGCAAGTCCTAGCTAGAGTGCACCACGACTGAGTAAATCTTCTAGTGGCTCTTCCTTGGCCCTCTCAACTGTGGTTCATGTACCAACTCTCCCTCCCTCCCCTGTGATGAATGCTGGCAGGATCCGGTTCACTGCCCGGTTGGTACAGTCCTGGAGTTTCTGCAGCCTCGCCTTTCCTGGGGCCTATCCCCATCTACTTAAAGGTATTCGTGGCCGTGATTGATGTGAACCATGAACCTGTACTCGGGGCCTCCTTGGGTAGGTACCCTCTGGTCTCTCACTCTATGCACGGTGCCAGGATGCCGAGGTTTTCCTGCAGACTGCACTTTTCTTCCTGGGACCTCTAAGTGGTCCTGGAGGGGCTGCTGGAAGCCCCTTGAGCCCATGGAGTCAGCCTCTGAAGAGTTTCTGACCCTGAAGCGGCTCTGCCCTTTGCCTTGGCCGACCAGGAGATCTGCAGGCACTGCTGGTCACCCTGCATGCCTAGATTGTGCCTCTGGCATGTTTTGAACCAACCAGTGAGTCAGACTCTAAGGAGTTTCTGACCCTGGCACTGGCTCTGCTGTGACCTGGTCATTCAGCTTCTCTGCAGGCCCCCTGCTTTCCACCCCAGGTTGGCAGTGCCGTGGAGGAGCTTACACTCACTCCATTACGTGTATCGCCTTGCTCTGGCAAAGATTTGTGCTCCAAGGTCTGCTGTCCTAAAGGGCTATTGATGTTCTGTTCCCAGTTGGGTCATGCTCTCTCATGGCCTCTGGCACAGTCATTGACCGGTGCATGGCGGCATGGGTATTGACGTTGCCATAGCGTCAACTCGACGCAGTTTCGAGTTCCCTCGAAAGGGAATACACCAGGTTACGTATGTAACCCTGTTCCCTGAGAAGGGAATGAGATGCTGCGTCGCTTACCATGCCCCGGGCGTCCATTCACACTTCCCTCAGACAAATAGAAGCTGGAGTAATGTGATGTAGATGCCCTTATAATGTAATTACTTCGCCACCTGCCCTTTCCGAGCCATTAAATTGGCGTGTGTAAACACAGAGATTCAGACACAACTTCCTCAATGAAGCATTCCCATAGCGTCAACTCGACGCAGCGTCTCAATCCCTTCTCAGGGAACCAGGTTACATATGTAACCTGGTTTAATTTGTCTGTATGTGTATTTAGAGCCAGCGAGCAACGGACTTTTGAAATAATAACAGTAATAATAATTAAAATAAATCTGCGTTACCGACAATTTAATTAATAAGCTAACACGATAATAGCACGTTAACGTACCTATTCATAATTAAAATAAACTTCAGACTTCTAGAGCAGGGTTATAGAGTGTGAATATAGAGTCGAATATTGATACATGGGCTAGTTGAACTCTCACCTGTACCTGAACTCTCAGTGGTGCTCAGTTGTGAATTAAACTCATTACACGAGCCACGTTTCCCAATTGGCAAAATGTGAAAAAGGATGAGCTGGCAATAAATTCCTTTGTCAGTGGTTGTGCATGTAATTGAAAGAAGTGTCACTTTACTGTAATCAAAAGCAAGAGGCTCAAAGCAAAAAAGTACAAGATCATCAAGATTAGCAACAAATCCAACACATATAATCCTGAGTGGCTCAATGCCTTCACCCAGATATTTATCAAGATGAACAAAAGTCTTTTTCTCTGTTAAAATGGTGAAGAAGGTGGTGAGAGATAGTTGCCTTTACACAAAAATAACATTAACATATTATACCATTTTTCCCTTCAAAATCTTTTCCTCATGGAGATCACCACATTTATGTGCAATAATATTACTGACTATTTAAGGTAGCTAGTATTATGTAATCATTTAAATGACCAAACTTTGTCTCCTTTTTATTGGGAAATGGTGACAAAATGCTAGAGTCAGACTATTTTAGATGTATAATATCATCTTATTAGCGTAGATTAATGCCTAGATATTAACACTTGATCTTAATATTATTACTGTTGTCTTGTTTGTTTCTGTTTAAATGTATTAATGCCACATAGGAAGAAGATGTGTCCAGACATACAAGGCCTACTCTCTAGCAAAAGAAGTACTTTTTTTTTTAGATAAATCAGTGGTTAATTAATTCCTACTTATGTTTGACCTGTCGGCATAAAAGGGGTTTAAAAAAGAATATAAAAGTATAGAAAGGGCAGAAACACTCACTGCTGACCACAGAGTTATAAAAGGAACAATAAATAGTAATGGTAGAGAGGAATATTATCATGACTCAGCCAGCAGCTGGATCTCTCTCTCTCTCTCTCTCTCTTTCTCTCTCTCCTGCTCTCCTCTTTCTCATTCGCTCTGTAACATGAGCTATGAAGGCATAGAGAGAGAGAGAGAGAGAGAGAGAGAGAGAGCAGAGGTGAAGCAAGCAAGAGAAAAAGAAAAACAATCATGAGCCATACACTGTGAGGTTGCAGTGGGCAGCCTGCCAAGAATAACAACTCACACATCCAGTCAGGGAGGACGAGAAAGCGAGAAGGAGATAAAGGAAGTGGAGAGGCAGAGCGAGGGTGTTCATATCCTTAGTGACAATTTGAAAAACAGGGGCAAAAGCGTGCAGCTAAAACCGAGGTCGTCTGTCTTTTCTGAGCCACCACAAGTCTAACGTTCTCAGTGTTTGTTCTACTCTTTTACCCAATGAAACCCTCCTACACAATTTAAAGACACACATACACACACATGCACGCACACACACACACACACACACACACACACACACAAACACACACATAAAATGCACAGCTGCACATAGACACTCTTCCAAGTGGTTAGTGTTGGTTTTTGCCATCACACCACATCACTCACACACACACACACACACACACAGCTGCACTGTAGCTGAGGCAGCAGGGTACCAAGTGATAATGTAGTGGTTTTGAGTTATCATCTAAACATGGCCTATCTCAACCTACATCTTTGTTTCTCACTTGTTCTGCAAATCTGAACAGACTTTTATTTTTCTCATATCCCCTCACTATAATAAAATCAATATAGAGCAGCTTAAAGAAGCTGATTGAAATAATACTTATTTGGTTTCACCCCAACATACACCTTGGGGCAGACCAGCCAAATGTCCCATTATATCTTGTCTGTTATATCTTGTGTGTGTACTTATCAGTTATTTCTATTTTTGTGGGTCTCCACTGAAGTAGAAAAACATGCACCCACACACACACCCTCTCTCTCTCTCTCTCTCTCTCTCTCTCTCTCTCACACACACACACACACACACACACACACAC
>JAOTRN010000002.1:5343549-5358846 GCA_028566695.1 Bagroides melapterus
ACACACACACACACACTCTCTCTCTCTCTCTCTCTCTCTCTCTCTCTCTCTCTCACACACACACACACACACACACAAACACACACACAAAAACACACACACACAGACACACACACACAGATTAACACACACTGTCTCTGTAAAAACAAGGATGGGATATCCTGTTTCACAATGAGGCAACGATGCCTGTGTGTCTAAAAATAAGTTTTTGACTATATCATTAACAACAGCATGTGTACAAAAAATACTCACAAAAAAACACAAAGTAAGCATTCTGTTTGTACTTGGATGTTGTGACACGGAGAAAATATCACATGAAACTGCATAACACAAACCATTGTGTTACAAAGATCATTATAGTATAGACCGCTATAGATTTTCATGTATCTCAGTGTACGACTGATTCAATATTTAGCAATCCGATATAACTGGAAATGAGCTGAAAAAAAAAACCAAACAAACAGAAACATATCCGTATCGTTAGCAGTGTCAAAATTAAGCGTCGGATTGCTTGAGAAGAAAGGGAGACCTGTGTCTTAAGCACAACCTGTTAGAGTGAGGATGATAGCTGTAAGTCTGATGTAAGTCATTTCACCCAGAACACATGACAATCTTAGTGTGCTATACGGGTTAACGTGCACGTGCTCGCATACTGATTAAAACAACGCCTATCAGCTGTGTTTGATGAAAGACAGACAAAAGTCAAAACCTTGCCTTAAACCTGCTCATGTGCTGTAATGTATCACTCAGTGTAGAGACCTTCAACAACAAGAAAAACGGGAGACTATGGACATAAATGTTCTTAGCTACTTATATATTTCCAATATTTTCAAAAATCTAAAAGTATAACGTATAACAAATGTTATTTGTCAGTAGTGCATATTTATGTTCTATTTCAGATCCATTGGTGTAATTTATAGAATCTATAATAATCTTTTTTTTTTTTTTTTTAATAATAGTTTGTGGGAAGCTCATGTTAAGACTGTAAAACATTTTCTATAACATTTCATAGACATGTCCAGAAAGCCGTATTGTTATCAGACCACAAGAATACCATGTGACAGGAAACAAGATCACAAGAAAGACCCCTGAAGAAGAACCTCCTGGTCATATGTCAAGGTCAGGAAATCTCATCGAAATATCCGGCAAGTTGACATGTTAATGACATAACAAGTTTAGTTCAGGTTAATATGCCAAATGATATGGCCCTAGGAAATGTTTGAAAGTTCATCATGTTTGTAAAAACAACTATGATCCTGAGCTGAAGCAGCTGTCAGACGCTAATAAAGGTGTTCTTGATAATGCCTGTCAAATATCTTGTGATGCCACTTGATACCAGTAGGATAAGTCTTATCTGTGAAACTACAAAAAGATTTAAATGGTGGCTGATCATCTAATTAAAATATATTTTCACCCTGAGCATCATTATACAAGAAAGAATAAGGTTAACACTAGTCTTTATTTTTAATTCTTTAGTACAAAAGATTTTTGTCTACCTAGACCCAGTACTGCACTAAAGACACCTAAAAGTTAGACCCAAAAGATTGTTGTGCTACATAACACCTAACAGCACTGGTTACTGAAAGAACTTCTAAATGTTTCTGTAAGCATCACCAGGGCTGAGTGGAAGGAACCTCACTACACCAGCAAGGAGCTTGTGGCAGGATTTCTGATCAGAGAGTCAGAAGCTTAGTCAGAAGAGTAACCAAAGAGCCAAGGACCAGTTGAAAAGAGCTCCGGTGAGAATTGCAGGCAACATATTGAACAAAGGCACTGAAATATCTTTATAAAAGCAAATGGATCTAGTTTGTGTTGTCCAATCAAAATCCAAATACGCAAAAAAAGAACAGACAGCATGGTAATTTAGATAGAGTTTAGCATGTTGGCTAAAAATGGCTGCATTACTGCATTAGGTACAACAGGAGAAGCATTTTCAGACACACACACACACACACCTCTGCTGGTAGCCAGTAAATACAATTCAATTCAAATTATTTGTATAGCGATGTTAACAATGGACATTGTCTCAAAGCAGCTTTACAAAACATAAACATAATAAAAGGAGTTTAATAATATACAATGAAATATCAAAAATGAAAAAAATTCAAGATATATATATATATATATATATGTATATGAGGTGACTGAGGTGACTGTAGTGAGGAAAAATTCCCTTTGATGGAAAAGGAAGAAACCTTGGGAGGAACCAGACTCAAAAGGGAACCTTATCCACATTTAAGTGACACTGGAAGGTGTGAATTATAAGTATACAATCCGACAGTTGCGTATTGATTTGGAGGTTGTTGTCCTCAAGACCACATGCAGTTGGCATTTCTATATCAGTAATCTTCATTCTCTGTTTGACTCTGAAATTACACAGAGAGTAAAGATCAAAAATCTTCAAGACGACAACCTCATGCCAGAAATGTGCTGTGCTCTATTATGAACTTTCATTAACCGTGGCTTATATGCTGTCTGTGTTTCAGTCACTACCAGCATGTGTATGGCAGAGTCAGGAGGAGTTCAGATGTGTTAGTGGAGTTCAGCATGACAGCATGCGCAGACACATGTGAGCTCACTTGACTGACAGGTACTTCATTTTAGCCTGTGGTGTCTGTGACCTCAGTGTCAGTTTGAATCCACACACACACACGCACACACACACACGCTCATACACATACATTTTTCTTACTGTCTTTGAGCCATATTCAGAGTTAGCACCATAAGTCCAGCAAGTCCAGTCCAGTCAATATTTTGGTAGATAAATTTGGATGCATTCAGAGATTAGTTCCACATAGAATAATCTAAATTCAGATTATGGAAGTCCCATGCATGTTGTTCAGGCAGATTTTTTTTGAGTAGACAGTACATCAACACCTTTAACTTTAAATTCACACAAGCTAGTGACAAGATGACCCTTTGACCCTTGTCAAAGTTGCTCAGATCCTTACACCTGGCCATATTTTCTGCTTCCAACTCATGACCTTTGAGAACTGACTGTTCCCTCACTGTCCCACTCCTTAACACGTGCCACTATAACAAGATATTCTCTTCACCTGATCTGTGTTTTAAATTTACATTTACATTTACATCACTTGGCAGACTCCTTTATCCAGATCGACGTGCAAAAGTGATTTTAAGTCTGTCTTTGTATACATTAACTCAGGTCAAGTAGGATACAGGACTAAAGATACCAAGAGCCTAAAACACTGTTCAATACAAACGGGAGAAAGTGCCAGCTCAAGTGTTTGAAGACAGCCAGTGACTCAGCTGTTCGGACCGCTAGAGGTATAGGTATTTGCATATAGAAATTATTTCTCTTATACCTGTTTCTATCAGCTTGTGTACTGCTGTAACTGAATAATTCCACATACACCTAACTTGAACTCTTTTACCAAATAAAAAATACTTCATCACATTCATCATCACAACCGGCAACCAGCATCGCTTCACGTTTCCCACTGGTTTCGGGCCAGCTACACTACCATGAGATATAACACAATAAGTGCTTCACCTCTGCTTCACTTTCTTTCAACAGACAGGAAGTCCAGAACACGGAGTCCAGACACGAGCCATTGTTCCTGCGTCATCATTGACAGCTTCACTCAACAGTGCAGTAAATAGAGTAGATGGACATTGTGTGACCTCTTTAGTCTTCCAGGATATAGAATCAGCCTCCTATCAAAATCCCACAAACTGTCTTGTTCATCAAGTGCTGTTAATTTACATTACAAATAAAAAAAAGGATTAAATAATGTTAGGTGCCATAAGGGAGAGTGTTCTTTCGGCTGCTCCCTATTAGCGATCAGATGACGTGGTCCACATGTTAGATTTGGCACAGGTTTTACACCAGATGCCCTTCCTGATGCAACCCTCCCGTTTATCCAGGCTTGGGTCTGGCACTGAGAGGTAGCTCTGAGAGGAGATCACAGGATCCTGCCGCTGGACCATCAGGAGGCCGAGACCACATATAATATTTATTTTTATTATAATTAATCAAGCGTTGTACTGTATTATAAGTTGACATACAGTATACATCTACAGTGTGTAGGATGTAGGATTTGTGAATGAACACAAGTAAAGAAAAATCCTTAAAAAAAAGTTGAGTTCAATCAAAATCATCAATCAAAAAGTAATTAAAATTGAGATAGTACACTATTTAATGCTTTCTGATTGATTCAGTCATTTGATGTCACGATTCCAGGAACTGCATGTAACCCCGCCTGTTTTTGTTTTTTTTTTCTTTTGAAATCTGTTAATACCACTCTATATCTTTATGCCAATGTTCTCATGGCCTACTTCTGCTATTGTGTGTTTTATTACGCTATCACTCACTGTTGTCTTCAGCCGAAGTGTATCAAATCGTACCTGACGCCAGCGTGCTGCTGTTAAACTCTTTCCGTTGTATAAATAGAAATTTGTACTCCCTCAGAGCATGTTGGGGTCTTATCAGGGTTTTCATGTTTATTTTATAGTAGTCTGATTATAGATTGTAAAGTGCAAACTCAGCGCTTTATAATCAGGAGCAGAGGGAAATCTGATGGGATGTTTCTCTGTATCTACTTCAGGGATAACAAGGCAGAAGTGGATTCTGAAAACCCCAAGCATGTAATTTATAAGTAATTCAATTCAATTCAGTTGATTTTTTATTGTGCTATTATCAACTAACATTGTCTCAAAGCAGATTTACAGAATCATAGAAACAAAAGTAGGTTATTATTTATCTCTAACATCTATTCCTAATGAACAAGCCTGAGGCAACGATGTCAAGGAAAAACTCCCTGAGATGATATGAGGAAGAAACCTTGAGAGGAACCAGACTCAGGAACAGGAAATAACGTAAATGTAAATAATGCTTTTTTCAAGTGGAATTAAACAGCCTAAAGTCTAAAGAGAAGCCTAAAGAGCTGCTGAGGAGCTAACAGGTCAGTGTAATTTCTGTGTTCGTTCAGACTTAACACTAATTCCTTCCTGCCGAAGTCTTCAGTAGTTTACTGATGAGGAGCCAAGAACAAAGCTGACTGATGCACAGGCAGTTCAAAAATCTTCTGATAGTCTCCAAGTGGTTCTTTCCACAGCAATCCCATGGGTCACGGACTATACATGTAGATCTATCCCCAGCAGAGTGCACCACCATGTGACGAGACTCCAACCTTGGGTAGGGCGTCAGGATGGATCAGGAAGCTCGGGAAAGAGCTTCCTGAGCTCTTTTTAAGCAGAGATGTTTGTATCTGGGTCCCACATGGATAAATACTTTGCGTGTGTATATATATATGATTAAAAATGTGTGCTTATGTATGCTACAGACATAAATCCTTACTCATTATTTTATTTTTTAAATCAGTGTTTGTGCCATTTGAAACCAAATTTTCTTATTATTCAGTAATATTGAGCAAGCAGCATGACATTCACAAACTGCACTGAAACTTATACGACTATTATGAGTAAGACTGACCCTGGGACTTTAAAAGTTAAAACATAACCTTTTGTTTGGTTTTAAACTGTACTGGAACTCTCAAAGTGCCCTCCTTCCTGAAGCCAAACCCCACCCTCCCAATGTTTTTCTTTCTTAGTTGCTGAGTGGCAGGCGTGACCCAGTATGACCCCTGAGTGCTATGTTCGTGTGCTCTGCTGTGCTGTTACTGCTGATGTCAGCATCTTACAGGAGGATTTAGCAGCTCCCTTTCTAACAGAATGCTGCCATTTAAAGGCACAGTACTGTCTCGTTTTGTTTTTTTTTTTTTTTACAAATCCAGCTCACTTCCTTTAATTTACTTAAAGCAGTCAAAAAGAGGAAACGTTAAAAATGTGTTTTCTTCCTAACTTATTTACTACACGGCAACAGCTTCCGACTTCAGAGCCTTCTTGTTCGTTTCTTAACATCTTTTAAATAAAATAACTTTTTATATAAATATAATAAGGTAATGAACTTAATCACAAACTGCCTTGGTTAATTTTGGATGAAAGAAAGTGTAGGAAGAGAGAGATACTGTTGCAATGAGACACTAAAACAGAACAACCTGAAGTATTTTATTATATCACAATCTTTTATTTGCTAAAGAATATTGTGTGTTTTATCCAGCTAAAGTTACATTTAACAGACTGGAATATCCATGACATGGATAACTTAGTTCCTGATATTAATAATATCTATAGTAGCTATAAACAACCACTCATCAGCATCTCCTTTTTTCCCCTCTCTGTTGTATTTAATAAAAAAAAATTAAATGCAGATTGTTACTGAGAAACCATAAATTGCAAAACCATCTACCCTGAAAGTCCAGGCTCTGGTTGTTGATCAGAGATTGGGGTTCGAGCCCCAGCACTGCCAAGCTACCATTGTTGGGCCCATGAGTGACTGCTAAAGTGCGCTTTATACTTCTGCGTAGGACATACTACACAAGGACGCAACCCCCTGCGCCGTACCCCACGGCTTGACTTGCGCGCACCTCCCGAAAAATGTATCTACGCATCAAGTCGACGTAGAGTGCAAGGCCTGTGATTGGTCGGTGTGGTAGCATCGTATTTCCTCTTACGTATTTCCGGCATCTTCCTTGGTCCCAAGTTCATTGAACAACATGGGGTGCGTCGACATGGATCAAGTGACCAAGAGGTTAATTGAAGAAGTGCGTAAATTGTTTTTCATCATCGATCAATTCCAACTCTAGCATGATATGCTCCCTTGCACTCGCCATTGTTTGTTATGACCGGATCTCAAAACAGCGGCGAAGAAACTTTAACACTGGGGAACATAAAATCCCATTACCACCTAGCATTTCGGCGGTGTACTTGCAGAACGACTCAGACAGATACGCAAAACTATAAATTGTTATGACGCCGTAAGCTAAGTGCGTATCATACGACGTAGCACACAGCGTATGTCCTACGCAGAAGTATAAAGTGCGCTTAACCCACATTTCTTCAACGATACTGTATCATGGCTGACCCTGACCCTGCACTCTGACCCCAACCTTCAACGTTGCTATATGTGAAGAAAAAATTTCATTTCTTTGTAACAAATAAAAACTTATTCTTCTTCAAGCTTCACACACACGTTTCTACACGCGTTTCAGCACGCAGCACTATTGTCAGCATCTGGATATCTGGCCTATACCCTTCATCAGACTGTTGTTTCAAAGATGGAAGCACATAGTGGTATAGAATGTATTTGCATGCTGTAGAATTTCTTTTCCCTGAAACTAATCAGCCTCAAACATTTTTCAACATGACACTTCCCCTGTGCACAAAGCAAGCTCCATAGAGAAATGGCTTGTCAAGGTTGCAGTGGAAGAACTTGGGTCCTACACAGAAGCCCTGACCTCAACCCTACTGAACTGGAACATGGACTGAAGCACAGACCTGCTTGCTTTCCCTCGCTAATATTCTGGTGGCTGAATGAAGCACAACCACTCTAAAAGAGTTAGCCTTCCTTAAAGACTGGAGGCTTTTATAGTAGTAAAGGGGACTAAATCTGAATAGAATACTGAGCAAGTACATATGGGTGTGATGGGTTTGTCAGGTTTTTTTTTTTTTTTACATAATTTTGTCATATCATTTTCAACACCTGTATAGTCAGATTAGAAAAGTCAGCAGTGCTGTGGAATCAGGTTCAGCTGCATTGCATGACAAACAGCAGTAGTGGCATCCAAAGAAGAATTCACAGAAAATTATTCAAAATTAATTTACAAATTGGAAATGCCACATGTTACTAAGCAGCTCCTTTTCCCGCTTGTCGGACATGTCAGTACGATGTCCTGACTTCCTCCTGCGTAACTGTGTATGGTAGTATCTTATGAAACCTGCCCACAATCTATCCAAATTAGCTCTCACGCTCAAAGACAACGCAGACGTTGAGCAACGTGTTATGCCTAGCCTTGACAGACATGTGGGGGGTGCAAAAATATTTTGTTCCTGTGCACTAATGACTCAGCTTCTTATTTGAATTAAAAAAAGATCTAGTATATTTGATATGTGAGAAAATAACAGGGTAAGAGGTTGTGTGAATGCGGATGAGTGGATATGTCTATATAGAGAAATAAATTTGACGAATTAAAAAAAAAAAAACCTCATGACGTTCTTGCGGTTTTAACTTCTCTGTCGAGTCTGCATGCAATGTACGTGTTTGTCTTACACCTTTTAACCACCAATAGCAGCAGGAGATTTGCGATGGAATATAATGTACACGTGTGGGTGTTTGATAGAGTCTGTGAGAGAAAGCACCACGTGTCAGTTTGTGGTCACGACTGCGGTTGACAAGTGCAGCCAGTATCAGACAGGGTGGGTCATACGTGTAGGATATGATTAACGTCTCTGTAAACAAAACACACATACAGGAAAAAAAAATACATGATACTTGACAGAAACTCATGTGATGTTTTTGCAGCAACGAAAGAAAGTGCTGAGTTACTTCGACCCTTCAGAAGCACCAGTGAGAAAAGAAAAAAAGTGAAGTTGAGATATTTGATTTGTTCTTATCTCACACTGAGAGTAAATACCCGTGTACACACACAGAGTCACACTTGTTCTTTGCACCTGATAATACGTATTAAGCTGCTGGATGGGCAGAATAAGATGATCTGTGTGAACAGCTGTGTTGGAGACGTCACCATCTCTGTCCCAAGCTATGCTATAATTCTTTAATCCCCCTCCAGAAGCCACATGAAAGGATTCTCTGGTAAACTTTACTTGAGATTTTTTATAAAGATTTGCCTTTGGTTCACAGGTTCACAAACCTGACCTGTCTGACCGTCTACTCAGGCTGTCTGTTCTGTCTTCTTACTGTCTTCTGCATCAATGTTATAGGTACAATAATTTGCCAAATAGTGTATATATTTAATAAAATAGATTTTACAGTAATTTATTGTTAATCCCTGAACCACCACAACTCATTCAACTAACTGCAGTCTATTATTGGAGGTAATTGAGAGGAGTACATGGTTGAATTAATGCTCATAATTCCAGTTATGTTGGCCCAGTAGGCAAGGCTTTGTGTTTGCTTAGATTTCAGCGCTACCATGGTTGGGTCCTAAAGTAAGATCCTACAGCCAGGCTATTCGATTGACATGCAAGGTCATTTGTTCAAGTAGACTAGTGTGAAAAAGACACTAGAATAAAATCTCTAGATATGTATAAGTTACATATGTTAAGTGTACAGTATTTTACAGTATTGTATGTAGGGTTTGTGGAGATCAAAATACAAGATGGCTGTTCACTGCATCAGATGGAGTAGAAGAGGACTAATTTATTCATAGCAACAATTTGGCAGCAGTAAGTAATTACATACCTATTGATAAACCTCTGATTTAAAGTCAATAATGTTGGTCTCTTTACAGTAGCATCTGACAAGGAGTTCGATAAATTAGGCAGCAAGTGAACAGAAACTTTGTGAAGCTGATGCATTGGAAGTTGTAAAAATTTGCAAGTTTAAGGATCCGAGGAACTTGTGGCCATATTGTTTTGACTGGACAACTGGGTCACAGTATCTTCAAAACAGCAGGTTTTATGGGATGTTCCCAGGATGCAGTGGTTACTAGCTACCAAAAATGGTCCAAGAAAGGACACTCAGTGAACCACTGACAGGATCATGTGTGCCCAAGATTCACTGATGTACAGTATGTCAGGAGCAAGTAGGAATACTGGAAGGACGGAAGTAAAATACTGATGTAAACTAAAGTTAAACTGCTGGAAATATTAATACTGGCTGTAGCAGGTTGTGAGGGATGTGGTAGCCTAGTGGTTAAGGTGTTGGTCTATCAATCGGAAGGTTGTGAGTTTCAAATAACCCTCAATTGCTCAGTTGTATAAAAAAAAGAGATATGAATGTAAGTCGCTCTGGATAAGGGCGTCTGCTAAAATGGCGTAAATGTAAATGCCATAAATGAATTTGTGACACTCTACAAAGTTAAAATGTTTTTTGTAGTCCCCACTGCAAAGGTCTTCTTTGACCTGACTTTGGTTCACAAGCATATTTCTGCCACACTGCAAAAATTCTTCAGGTGTCCAGTTGTTTGCTTGGCCTTGTTTCTTTTCACATGAAAGCATGACGTATTTTTGCATTCCCTTCAGCAGATTGTTTTACTTTCACATAAGTATAATCTCAGACATTTAACCACACCTGACCATATTCTGAAGTTGTGACTCACACATCCTCCTTTGTGTTTGTTGGACTGTAAAAATCTGGAGTACAATGTAATAGTATGTCAGCCATGGCTTATGTCGTGAGCTGCCTCTTGGAAATTAGAGTTAATTCAATCTGCCAAAGGGAGGAACCATAAAATTATTTAAAGACCCTTTCATATAAATTGATATTGGTGTCATAAAATGTATGATTATGTGATAAGTTAAAAGCAAGCTAACTTTGTAAGGGGATTTAACACTGTACTGGAAAGTATTTACACTTGATGTAAAAATATGATGAAAGGTAGTTAGGTTGCAGTTGATCGTTACAGTGCAAAAGTGTTTTCAACTGCTGTTATTATTATTATTATTATTAGTAGTAGTAGTAGTAGTAGTAATAGTAGTTGTAGTATTCTCAAATAAAACATTTTTCAATTTCATCTCTTTACATTTTATATTATTTATCCAGTCAGGGACAAAAGTTGCCCAAAAAAGCAAAAATAGAGGGCTTATTGACAAAGAAATGTATCTTGCTACTCCAAGAGTTCTCCAACGTGGCACTAAAATTAAAAAAGACTATTTGTTGTAGCCGGAGATTTCAGTCATGCAAATCTCAAAACAGTGCTCCCTAAATTCCATCAGTATGTGGACTTTGCAACAAGAGGGGCAAACAAACTGGATATTTACACAAACATCGTGCAGAGCCCCGCCCCCACCTCGGCTACTCAGACCACATCTCTATTATGCTAATTCCAGCTCTAAACTTCCCCTGCCTTTGACAGGGACACCTCCCTTCTACACTCGGTTCGAGGTGCAGAACAACATAGTTGCAAGGAAGACCATCTCTCCCCCCAGTGACCAGGTACTCTGTCTATCCATGGCCGAGGGGAAGGAAGTCTATTCAGAGTTAACCCATGGAAGGCTGCTGGTCCAGACAACATTCCAGAACAGCTAGCAGATGTCTTCACTGATATCTTCAACATTTCTCTGACCATCACTGTGTTTCCTATGTGCTTCAAGACAAGCACCATTCCCTCTATCATGGGCATTTACACCACACGCTGCATCCGTAAAGCTCACAGCATTGTGGATGACCCCACACACCCCTCACACATTTACATTTACATTTAAGGTCATTTGGCAGACGCCCTTATCCAGAGCGACGTACAAAAGTGCTTTTAAATCTGTCTTTGAATACATTAGCTCAGGTTCAGTATGTTGCAAGACTAAAGATACTAACAGCCTAGAAATTTTTTATTTTTTTATTTTTTTATTTTTTTTTTTTTTTTTGAGGGTGGGGGACGCCAGGGAAGACACACACACTCTTCACCATCCTGTCATCTGGGAAATGGTACTACACTGATCCACACCAGTACACACTCATCCAATATACACCCACGTCTACAGCACCACCTATATCAAACTGTTAACATGCTGTTTTTTGCACACGTCCACATGCTATATTGCACAATTCATTACCTCACCTCATATGATTGCTGCTGTTGGGTTAAGTGTTCTTTCCTATATTTTTGCACATCTACTGTAGAATATACAAGTCCACTGGTCTGCTCTGCTTTTATGTATTGTCTTTTGAGCTTTGTCTTGTATTGTTTTGTATTGTTTTTGTCTGCACTGTCTTTTGTCTTGCTCTGTTTGCACTAGGTTACAAAGATGCACTTTATGTAGCTAGGACTAACTTACTTATCCATGTCATTAGCTCTGTGTTGTTCTATGTAGCTCTGACTTTTGTAGCACCAATGTCCTGGAGAAACCTTGTTTCATTTCACTGTGTACTGAGAAAGCTATATATATGGTTGAAATGAAAATAAAAGCTTCTTGACTTCTTGACTTGAAAACTGATGGGATTGGGTTTTTCCCACCTCCTCAATTCCACTTGGTGGATGTGAATGTGTGGATGAATGGTGCATGCAATGGATTGGTGTACCGTCTAGGATTTTTTTCCCAGTTCATGTCCAGTGGTCCCGGAATAGGCTCCAGATCCAATGTGATCCTGAACAAGCCATTACTGAACAAGCCATTACTGAAAGTGACGAAAAAGTGTTTTTCCTTTGATGCTTTTGGTTGCTGTTTCTCTTTCGTTTTTCTTTATTTTGGGTTGTGTTGACTGTTTTTTTTTTTTAGGTTTCTTGGCACTACGAACCAATTTCAATTAAATTAGATTTTTATTGCACATTTAACAATGGATAAAGTCTCAAATCTAAAATTTCAGAATAAAAATGACAAAAGTTTTTATAATCCCTAATGAACAATATTGGCAAGGAAGATATGAGGAAGAAACTTTGACAGGAAACAGACTCATAAAGGAACCCATTCTCATCTGGGTGACACTGGAGAGATTGATTATAAATAATCCCATTTCTACAGCTGTATATAGTGGATACCCTGTGAATTTAGGTAACTACCTTTCAGAACAAGAGTCTCCTTTCCATACAAGCTAAACTGTTGTTCCTAGTCATCTAGACATCTGGTTGACTGTAGTTTTTTAATACTTTTAATACTTTCCTGATAATCTGTGCATACGTAATCTCAGAGTGAAATTTTCTGGCAAACTGTTCTTCCATTTGTTACAACACATGATCTGTCCAGTCTGAATAGTATGTTGATATTCAATACCTCCCTAATGTGAAGTAAAATAAGACAGCCTCAACACAGTTAAAACATCCTTCACAACAAACCAGTTACTTATCTTGTTCCAGATAAATAAATTTAAAGCATCAAGCAAAAATCTACAATCTACAGTTGTACATTTTGATTATTCCATTCGACTATATTATAATTATAAATAAAAATATGTAAAATGATTAACTAATGGATATTTATTATAAAAATATTCTTCATTTTACATTGATATGTGAATCCATTTAATATTAAATTCTTGGAACAGTTTGTCCTTCAGTGTCAGAGTACGATCCTTATGAAGGTTTCTATCTTCTTTCTATTGTAAGGAAGAAAGCAAGCGATCACACAACAGTAACAACAAAAACAACAATAAAATTACCCATAAAATGAAAGCTGTGTGGTTTTTGTGGATGTACATGGGGTGGGAATTTGACTGAAACTTTCTGCATGTGCCTACATGACTTTTATTTTGTCCAGCTGCATCTCCATCCCCACGTACAAACCTAATCTCAATGTGAAACTTCCTTACAAGGTTTCTAAAAGATGTTTAATGAATAGTGTGTCTAAATCCTGTTATCTGTATCTGGCTTAAGCTTCATTTTATTCCCTTGCAGACGGTACAAAGGTCCTGGAGGCACAAGATTTCCTGTTTTGTGTGATGCTTCAGATGCGATTATACTGAAAAAATCTGGCCGTTGTTTCATTCTGCTGTTCCAGGTTTGTTTATCTATTCTTATCTGTTGCTATCTGTTTTGGTATTTGTTTATCCTCTTTCCCATGCTATCTTTGAAAGGACTTTTTTATGAATTTGAATTCTCATATTGTGCTTTTGAATATAACTTTTTAACCTAGTAATTGTAATTGGGTTTTGCTTCCCTGCTTCACTCTCACTAGCGTGGCCTGGGATCGATTTCAGGGCAGGGAACCAACCCAGCCACTGAAAGGTAACTATGCCAGCCCCAAGCCCAGATAAAAAGTGGAAGTGTTGAATCAGGAAGAACATCCGGCATAAAACCTGTGCTAAGTTCAAATAATGCAGATCAGATAATCCTTTGTGTCCCAAACAGGAAGCAGCTGAAGGACAACAGCAATAAGAACAAGTTCATCTGATTTTCTTTATTCAAATGCTGCCTAGTTTCCCCAAGCCTGCTTCAGCTAAAATGCTTTTTAGCATTTAAAATGAAGTGCTTTAGTATTTATATGACAGTCTAGGTTTAGGAAAAGTAGGTGGAAATCGTTGTGACTGAATTATAGAAAATGGTAAATCAGAGTACTGAGTCATCCAATTAAACAATACTCTGCATTTTAGTAAAACATTAATACACTTTACTAAAAAGATATGGGCATGGCATTTATATTTAGATTATTTTCTAATCATTCATTGATCACGCTGAGAATACAGTCAGTTCAACAAGCGCAGCGGCAAATGTCGAAACCGTAATGAACCTGCAAAACAGCAAAGACAGAACTGCTTAGACACTCTGGGACAAAGACTGAACCTATTTAAATGTTTAATATGTTTTGATATTTAAATTAAACCCAATTAATAAAACATGATTAACAATGAAATAACTAACCAATAGAACAGAGCTGAGAGAATTAGCATTCATTTCTCACACCTACCTTAGAGTGAACAACTGTTTAGAACGCAACAGATGTCCATGCTCATCAAAGTGAGGCTCATTTCTCGTTCTAAACCTTACAGCTTGACAGTAATGTTGATTTTCTGAGTACATTAGGTTAGAATTGTAGAGGCACCCACTCTTTTAATAGAATTCAGTATAATACGATCTTTAAGTAAAGTGTCCACCATTTTTACTTTTGGTGGCAATCACAGACTTCTTTAATGTGTAAAGAAAAGCATTCTGTATTTTTAGAGAAGTCTATAACTTTACTTTGTGTATGTTTCAAATATTATAAATTTCACAATTGTCAACCTGTGTACTTAGAATTCACGCCAATACACTTGCCTCGGTCATCTCAGGCTTGCTCAATGGGGATACATATAAACACATGTCTATTAATTTGAATTTTTGTAATTCAACTCTTTTATTATGTTCATGTTCTGTAAAGCTGCTTTGAGACAACATCCATTGTTAAAAGCGCTATACAAAATAAATTTGAATCGAACGAAATTAAGATTTCTATCAGAAGGGTTTTTCCCAATCTGCCGCACCTTATTTCTACATTTTCAACATTGCAGTATCTTGTTGTATCAGTTCATCTCACAATAAAGAGGCGATTTGTTTTTTGTTAGCAAGTTTCATTAGCAGAAGACTTGAAAATTCAAATGACAGTGTAACTGTGTTAGTTATATTATCTGCAACATACAAACTGGGTAAAATATGCTGATATTTTGGCAACCTTGTAAATTTGAACCTAACTGATCTTCATCAGATCTTCATCTTCATCCTTTTACACTACTACTGAATGTATTCTATCACTTAAAATGAGATTTCGAGCATTTCCTGTCGTTGTTTTATTTCAAAATACATTGACGGTAAAATCATTGTGGGACTTGAAAATGGTTTAGTCACATTG
>JAOTRN010000002.1:5453759-5481831 GCA_028566695.1 Bagroides melapterus
AGCAGCCTGGCTTGGTGACTAGCACAGTGGCTTGGTCTCCAGCATGGTGGCTTGGTGTTCAGCAGCCTGGCTTGGTGTCTACCACAGTGACTTGGTGTCCAGCACAGTGACTTGGAGTTCAGCGTGGTGGCTTGGTGTCCAGCATGGTAGCTTGGTGTCTAGTATGGTGGCTTAGTATCCAGCACAGTGGCTTGGTGTTCAGCACGATGGCTTGGTGGTCAGCATGGTGGCTTGGTGTCTAGTATGGTGGCTTAGTATCCAGCACAGTGGCTTGGTGGTCAGCACGATGGCTTGGTGTCCAGCATGGTAGCTTGGTGTCTAGTATGGTGGCTTAGTATCCAGCACAGTGGCTTGGTGGTCAGCACGATGGCTTGGTGGTCAGCATGGTGGCTTGGTGTTCAGCAGGCTCACTTGGTGTCTAGCACGGTGACTTACTGTTCAGCACGGTGGCTTGGTGTTCAGCATGATGGCTTGGTGTCTAGCACAGTGGCTTGGTGTTCAGCAGGCTGACTGTGTACAGCACGATGGCTTGGTGTTCAGCGCGGTGGCTTGGTGGTTTAATTCCCCCAAAGTTGACAGTTGACCAAACTGCTCATTTCACTTCAGAATTTTTTTCAAATTCATTCTCTCTAGTAGATGCGTGAGTTGGACAGTTATCCTGTCGGACCCAATGACTTTAGAATAGCTTTAAGTTTTTCTCCAAAATTCCTTGATAGTCTTCAGACTTCATCATTCACTGGACAGATCCATGGTAGCCAGTGCCAGAGGCAGTAAAGCCAACACCAGAAAGAATCCTCCATGTTCTTTTCTTAGAAAACTTCATTTTTCCTTCTATAAACATAGAGCTGTTGTGATTGAACAAAAAGCTCTCATTATAGTCTCATTTGTCCAAAGGACATTCACCAAAAATGACTGGAGCTTTTCAAAATGCATTTAGGCAAATACCAGTCATGCTTTTTTGTATTTCTCTGTAAGAAGTGGGATCCTCTTGGATTTTTTTTTCCACAGAGCTCATTTTCTTACCTCAAAACTGTTGCACCTTGAACATAAAGGTCAGTTTAGTCTTGAAGTTTTCCTGGGCTCTTTCCCCACCATCTTTCTCTTCAAACCTGGGTCATTTTTTCATCTTGCAGCCATCTCCAGGAATGTTGGCTACAGTCCCAATAGTTTTAAAATTTATGATAATGTTGGCAATAGTGAATATCAGTGCCTTCTGAGATTGATTCGTAGCCTTTATGTTGCCTTTGCTTTGCATCCTTTAGCGTGATAGTCACGAAACAGCGTCACGAAACAACAGAAGGAATACTTATCTACATTACACAGTATACACTGAATGGTGCGAAAAATAAACATTGATTAAGTGTCAGTTTTTTGGATGGAAGCACCCTGATAAGGTCGAGAGGTTAGAGGAAAATCCAGAGAAGGGTTTTGAGCTGCCAAGAAGGATGCAGTAAGTCAAACGATCTCTCTGTTCAAACGAACTGTTGTGAGCAGAATATACAGTAACAACAATTGAACCTTGAGGTGCATGGGCTACAACAGCAAAATATCAGATTGGTTTCCACTTCTGTTAGACAAGAACAGGAACTGGAAGCTATCATAGGCAAAGACTCAATTAAACTTGACAGTTAAAGACTGGAAAAACAGTTTGGGGTTGGTTATCCAGGTTGGTTATTGTCCTCTGATCACTCATAGCATCCCAGACCCTCCACTCTCAGGATGTTTTTTTTTGTTTTTCACAACATCCTGTGTAAACTCAAGAAACCTGTGTTCAGTAATTTGAATTATTAGATCAGCAGTTTCTGAAATGCTCACACCAGCCAATCTGGCACCAAATTCTGTAACTGGGTTTAAGTCACAGAGTTTCCCCAATCTGACGTTTGATGTGACCATCAACTCAAGCTCTTGACCTGTATCTGCATGAGTCAGGTAATTTCAAAGCTGATGCAGTACATTGTGAAATGAAATAACATTTCTCCAGGACCATGGTCCAATGCAGAACAACCTAGAGCTTCATTAAACACCTCAGAGCTAAGGGTTTAAATTAAGTTGTCCTAAAGTGCATCATGTGCAACCTAGTGCGAACAAACAACACAAAACAGTACAGGAAAGATGCATTCAGGAACTCACAGGAATCCGATTTTTCACTTTATTTGGCATAAAGTGTGAACATTTTATATTTGTGTTAATTGATCTTGCATTGCCAATGCAAGAAAGAACAAAGTTTTCTAAATACACAGTGAATCCTGGGCTCAATCTTGTTGCTAGGTGTTTAAATGTCATACGGTGCTGTATTAAATCATTTTTGTGAAGACAAATACACAGCTCTTGGTCTTACTAAGACTGATTAAAGTTACAGTGATTGGTCTCTCATTGTGTGTCTGAAGAAATTTAAGTGGATTTTGTAGTAAGCATGTGAACACTATTTGGTTCCAGATGAGTAAAGAAGCCAGCAATGGGTGGAAATGTGATTATCTTCCAATTACTAAGAGTGATGCTGAAGTTAAAGTTGCATGTGCTCACATCTTTTTTTTTTTTTTTTACATGTAATGAACAACAGCCATGCCTAAAAACGTACCAGTCTTGGGATACCGTTGTATTTGGCTTTGTGTCAAAAAGTGTTGGTCTTTAGGGGTAGCTGGCTTTGGCTCTGACTCAGCTTTCTGGAACAAAAAGTGAATGTTTATATTATTGCAGAATTCCTTAAACCTTCCTTTTTGGCATCCTTTTCCCAGGCCCCTCGCTCTTGCACAGACTATTTTAGTGGGTGTAACGCTTCTAATCATTCATGTTAATGAACCGCGGCCATGATTGGCTGACAAATACGCTCCTGTCTTCCAGTACGCCCTTGTAAATGGAACAAACTCACCCAGTGGGCTATACTAGTTGGCTCACTCACAAGGGATCATTGTAAATAATTGTTTATTTAGCCTGGATGCCTGATGCTAATCAAATTAAGTTATTAAAATTTGTATTTTCTTTTGGATTTCAAGTTTGAGGGAGCTGTATCCAATGAAAACAATACCAATATTGTCCCTCACATCTAAGCATGGGATTTTAAATATTAAATTAGCATGTTTCACGTCATTTCATTTTACATCAGGTTCAGGGAAAAAAAAAAAGTGACGTCCAGTACTTTTTTTTACCAGACCCCTGACCAGTCGGGTTTCAAGTTGAGGCTAAGCAGAAAAAAAATAGTAAAATAGTAAAAATAATTCTTATTTGTGCAGTTTGAAGTTTGTGTTCAATATAAAATACAATCTGTATTGTTGATAGTAAACATAAATAATGATAACAAATGAAATAAATGAAAAAGGCAGATTCAAACTAATGATTACAAAAGACCAGGCGACATTTCACTGTCCAGTTTCCTTCTCCTACTGTATAGCACATTTAACAATACGCATTGTCTTAAAGCAGCTTTACATAAGTACAGAAACAGAATAAAAATTAAGAATAAAAATTAAGAAAAAATTATAGTTAAAATTAAGGTATTATTTATCTATTATTTAACATCTATCCCTATTGAGCCAGACGGAGATGACAGTGGCGAGGAAAAACTCCCTGAGATGATATGAGGTAGAAACCTTGAGAAGAACCAGACTCAGAAGGGAACCTCATGCTTATTTCGGTGACACTGAACAGTAAATAATGTAAATTTAAATAATGTTCTTTCTACAACACTTTATAGTCGAGTGGAATTAAACAACCAAGGAGCTCCTGAGGAACTAACAGGTCAGCGTAATTTCCCAGGTCAGCAGAGACCCGACACTAATTCCAAATCTTGAAATGTTCAGACCCAACCATATAAACCCAGTGTGGGCTTCTGCTGTTGCCCATGTTTCAAGCATGTTGTGCATTCTGAGATGTTTTTCTGTTCAGCTATATGTAAAAAAGAAACTATTTGAGCTACCATAGCTTGAACTGACAACTTTTCTCATGGGACTGCACCAGTCTAGTATTTAGCATCCAAAGAAACATTTATCTATAGTCTAATGTTGGATAGATGTTGGAAATATACATTATTTTTAATGTAAGTGACAAAGTTTAAAATGACATTTATATTTATCGCTAACGAACAAGCTGAGGCAACTATGGCAAGGAAAAAAATCATCAAACATCATGAGAAAGCACCTTAAAAGGAACCAGACTCCAAAGGGAAGCCATCACAAATCACAATAACTGCAGTGTAACTATGAGGAACTAAATCAAAGCTAAGGGTTCTTTAGTTGGATTAAGTAATTTCCGTAAGATTACACCGTATACTTTTACTTAGTCATTAGAGACAAGATAAAAGTAGAATTATGGCCTTTGTACAGCAGAATGAAAGACAGTAGCTGCAACTCAACACAGGAGAAGAGAAGCATAATCCACCAGATTCATCTCTCTTCATGTCTAGAAGCTTTATTCTATCCAATTGCTCTAGTTCAGTCTGGATTTTTGGCATGTTCAGCCCATTTCTTGTACAATAGTGACAGTATAATGGTGATGCCATGCTGTGAAGTGGAACTGCCAGATGGATTTCTCCAGCCTCGGCCCACCTGTAAATATCCCTTTCCCTCATTCTCATTTACACTCTTCTTTAGTTCTGCGTGATTGGCGTCTCTTTGTGCTGTGGCTGTTGTGCTCTCCAGACGATTGCCGGCTGGCAAAAGCACAATGTGGTCTTCACTGAGTTTATGTGTTGTCCGCTGAAGCGCAGGTCACAGTATGTCTGCGGATTTGTTTGTGTGGTGTACTAACTGTTCTCCTCCTTTCACCATCATTCTCTAACTTGTTCTCATGCCATAGAGCATGAAGTAGCTGAAAGCGCCTCTTATTTTCTCATCATGAGCTCAATTGACAGCAAGTGGGAGAGTGAGAGACAGAGACAGAGGGAAAGAAAACCTAACAATAACTGTTATTAGAACCATGACCACGTATATTCATCCAGCACAGTGTATTTTGTGGTGGTTTGTTGCCTAGCGAATATACTCAATACATCTTAGCGGCTTAAGACAGTGCTTCTCAAAGTGAGGTCCAGGGACCCCCAGGGGTTTGTAAAGCATAGCCAGGCAGACTCTGACAAGTCTTGGTATAAAAATATGAATGTTAACTTGGACCTAATGTTGGTAGAACGTTCAGGAAGGGAAAGCTCTATTGCTCAAATAAATATTTGCTGTCTACAGTATGTATTATTTAAACAATGTTCAGTAAATTGTAGCTTGCATTTAAGAGGTCTGTGGCTACAAAAGGTCTGAGAAACGCCAAATAACTAATAGCTATGTAGTAAATGTGAATCTATTCTAAAACATTACAATTACATTTTTAAAAAAATACAGAAAGATCTCCATCAGGTTCTGTTAGTATGGAGGTGATGAGGTAAAGTGTTATGATCTTTAAACTGATAATTAATGTGACTAAACCTTAGGACAATAAAAATTAAATAGCTTTATTGACAACAGCAGTAAGGACTTCTGTTGACAGGAAAGCACTTTTATTTTATGTATTCAGCATCATAAAAGCTTTGTTCGCCTTTGACACACTACTTATCTGGCAAAGACGTGAAAAGTGTACTGTACTATACACCCAAACACAACACGCATTAACACACAAAAGCCAAATTACACTCATGATCATCTATTCCACTCCATTGTACTGACATTTTTATTCTCAAATATTGACTAAGGAAGAAATGGATACTCTGGTGTGTTTATGGAGGAGGTAGAGTAGCCCATCCCATGTTCCTACTCTTTATAGATTCCACTAACCTCCACTGCTGACTAGAACGTTTCACCGTGCTAATTCATCTCCAGAACGTCTCTCAAGTAGCTTACCATCCATCAAGCATTCCTATTTCAGTAGTTCACTCCTCTGACATCACCTGTAATACTAAAGCAAAACCAGACGTGAGTATCTGATATCAGAGTGTCTGTTTTTTTGCGTGTACAAACTATATAAAATGAATCCCACGCAAGAGCAGCTGCACTGAGGCAGCTTTGTTCCTCAATGACTAGTATCCAAAGTCAGTCTCTGAACAGTGCTTGCATTGTGCACCTCTTTTTTTCCATGAGTAAACCCCGGCTTGTCAACACAGCCTCCTCTGCCTGTAGGAGACGCGCGGGAAAAGAGACTGTGGAGGAAAACTGCCGCCCTTGTGTCCGCTGTTAAAAAGAAAAGCACATTTATAAAACTGTTTTCTTTCATGAATGAGCTTTGGATGTGCCAGATGTATATGCATTGTCTTACAATGGGCTATTTTTCAGGAATGAACTAATTTCTAATTCCAGATTATCCCATTCCGAGTGACGTTTCCTCTTTCCCTATGAGTGTGTGTGTGCTGCCTGGACCTACTGGTTGCTAAGCGTTTTATAGTACCTTCCCATTCTGCCAATAGCAAGCAAATTAGAGGCCATTTGTTTAGATTGAATTTATCAAGCATGTCAAAAGAGCCCTTTGTCTCTTTGTTGGCTAAACACAAGAGAATAGCCACTATTGTGGTGCAAAGATTTCTTCCATAGTCACTGACTAGCTAATTATCCCAGATCCTCCCACTGGACAAACAGTGGTCCTGAAATACTTTTGATGTTAAATTCATCCTGCTTGCCTCCCCCATGTTTCCTATTGTACTTTTAACCATACAGTCAGAAAAAAGTACTTAGATGTGCCCCTGTCCTTGTCAGTGGGGTAGTTCCCTAAAAGCATACAACTTTTGTACCTTTAGTAAGTGTTTTTTTTTACACAGACATTTGTCCAGTTCCAAGTCTACCTGAAATAATTGTCAGCTATACTACACCCTCATTTAAGTAACCTACTTAGTAGTGATCCATCAGGGGTGTCACAGAACAAGATTTTGATATTTTTAGCTCTGTTTTTTTTATTAACCCAGGATTAAATATTGTCCATGAGCATCATGTGTGTGTTTCTGTGTGTATTCATTTAGTTGGGCTTGCTCTTAATAGCGCTAGTTAGCTGATCTTAATAAAGTGCGTCACCTCCAGTCTTACTCAGAAAGCTTCAGTGGGGGTGAAGGCTTTCATTCCAACCAATCACAAGCTTGCATGCATCAACTGGGTGGAATCAGATTTGCTTCTTGATAGAATCTCTTTTAAAGATAAGATCGGACACCTCTGAGCAGGTTGAATAGAGTACGGTTGCAGCGAATAAGAGTGATATTTTATAAAAAGTGCTTGTGGATACTGAAAGTTTTTGTGTTCATTGAGTTGGAATCCCTCGTTGTCAATGACTGATAGTGACTGATTATTAAAACCCGAGTATGAGCTGTTATTTTTACTCCCCTAGTGTTGTCTGTTGAAATCATTTCTCACCTAGCCAACATTTGCTGCTTGGTTGGTAGCTGCTGTGTAGTAATGATGTTTTATCGGGTTACTTGTATTTAAGGATGATGATGATGATGATGATGATGATTATGATGTAGTACCTTTAAATGATATATTCACAGAGTCTGTCCAGTACAATGTCATTTCATGTTGTCTGTTCTATAGCAAGACAGTGTACACTAAGATGATGTCAGATAGTATCAGCGCTATCGGATGCTTGTATTGGAGCATTTTTACATGTGTAGAGTAGATGAGCACAGTGTTGGATGAATACTACCTGTGTTGGTGGAAAAGCATTCCTAGTATCAAAGGGTGTATTAATGGAGTGATTTAAATGGAATTAATTAGGATCACCACCACAGCTATCCTGTTTGAATGACTACAAACCTCTACACATAAGCTAACGATTTACTCATATAATGCGACCGCCTCACAACAACAAATACTAAATGGCATTTTCCAGAGATATTTCTCAAATCTTCTTAACATATATTCATAACAGAGCAAATGAATGTATTTGACAGTTGAATAAATCTGCAAAATTAGGCCGCTGACTGTTTATTTGACTGAAGTGTAGTGCTTACCTTAAAACCTGTTAAATAGAGGCTTGCAGCCTACCTTTAAGGCATAAGGCCTTTTCCTTTACTCCATATTAGTATGCAATGAGAGCGTCGATCAATGTACGCTTTGTGTTTGGCTTACTGCTGTTGCACAGTCAGCTAAAGAAAACAGTGCTGTACAGATACCTCACACTCCTTCACTATTTATTCAACAGCTGCTGCTGCCTCAATCTCAACTGTCAGGTTTCCTACCCAAATATTACCCTTCCTAGTTGAACAAAACATGCATATACACTCAAACATGAAAATACAATTTCCAACTTTTTTTTTTGTTTAAGCTACTCAAAATGATGTCACGTTGAACCAGATAACAGGAACCACCTAAGGAGGTTGTTTTTTCTTCTATCAACCAATTTTCAAGTTTTCATCCGTAAATTCTAAACGAACCCTAAGTAATATTTAAGACTGTTGTACTTTCATGAATGAGTGATTGTGAGAACCAATAGGGCATTCTGCAGTAATGACACAGTTCCCAAGTACCACTTGTCTTGATCCTTGTGGTTATCCTCTGTTTGTGTGTGGAAGATAAAACACACTGTTACCGGCAGGAAATCCTATAATCCTATATGCAGACCTCACCACAGCAGAGCTAGTACTAGTTTTCAGAGCAGACATGATAGACTCAGAGACATTGAGTCTATCATGACTTTGCTAATATGCTCTCTTATTGTTTCTAATCTGATGATGAGGACGGTGTGTGTGTGTGTGTGTGTGTGTGTGTGTGTGTTTGGTGGGGGAGATATATGGAGGGTCTCTTTTTACAGTTCCGTAAATGTCAGCGTGCAGTCAACATCCTCAGTGGGAGTCGAGTTGCAAGTTTGGAAATGAGGTAACAGGGTCAGAGCCTGGGAACAACAACAGCAAAGCCGGCTTCTGGAAGACAGCACAGCACGAGCTACATTTAAAGTGCAGTAAATATTAGTCAAGATAGGAGCTTTAGCACATTTCATTGATTAAGTAGGTGAAGTAAAACACTGAAACAGTTTATTTATTTTTTTAACATATCCCCTGTTTCCACCCATGCACAGAAAGCCACAGCTTCAGAGTCTACATTGGCTATTTCAGTTAGAGTTAGCATTGCCAAAGACTGTCATGCCATGAATACTGAGGGATTATTATAGATGATAAAAAAATACCTAACAAGTGTTATACAGCATTAATAACATAAAATACATACTTATCTCATTAACAGTGATAACGTCTGTGATCTTTTTTAATTAGTACAATAACAAATTCACAAGTTGTTAGCAGCAAATAGCATTGGTATAAGACAGTTCGTAACAGAGTGGCTGTTCTTGCTTTTAGAAACCTAGCTAGAAGGTAATCATCAGTATATGGTTACACTAATGATTTAACCTCAGCAGATTTCCATTTATTCCACTTGGGAATGCATAACAAATCATTACATTTCACTTATCCAGCATGATGTACTGTCAAATCATGTTACCCAAATACTCATTTGCCAGAGCTGGCTACTGTCATATCTCCTATGTATCCCGCTGTTAGCATTTAACCTTGTCTGTGGTTTTGTTTACTAGGTCATTCAGCTTCTTGATAGCCAAAGTATATCACTATAAACGTAAAATCTGGCCTTTATCGATGCTTTGTTTTGTTTTGCTTTGTCACAAACTCCCTCTATCTGCTGTCATATGTGTTAGCTAGTTAGCACTGTGAGGTGCACAGGAGTTAGATTGCATCAGAATCCCTTTTATTTCCAAGTACTGTGGGTGTACATGTACAAGGAATTTGTCTTAGTGTACTGGTGCATATTAATGACACGGATAATAATAATGCAAAGCATAAATATAAAGAACGCTAAGCTATGAAAAGATCTGAGAATAAAAATTAAAAATATATAAAAAAAAATCTGTTATGTTGTATAATGGTGCAGGATGTTGACCAGTGCAAATGCTCACATTACATACATACATGTAGTTATAAATTACAGTCCAGTCAGGCTGTATATTTTCTTTATTATATTTTTTATTTAAATAATTTATATTTTTTCAACTCCCGAGTCAAATAATGTTTGTGGTCAATGACAATATATTATTGTATATCCAGTATATATAAATATATACTGTATATATATATATATGGACTTGCAGTATGGGCTGAATGCAGCATTCTGATGCTAGCATTAGTCAGATCTCATGTATGTGTGAGTGAAGTTCTTTGAGTGTCCTGGGAAAGGCAAGTGTAACATTCCCAGAGGGAAGAAGTGTCACTGCAGTGCTGTTCTGACTAAGCAGGGTATCTGCCTCGTCACATAGTTATGCTGAATTACTTTCTCCCCTAGCACAGCTCTTCACCTGCCAATGCTGAAGAAGGAGAAAATGTGTGTAGAAACTGTGCAGCTGTGGCCTTCCCTCAAAAGTTAAATGACGTGTAGCTGGGGAAATTATTCCAACACTTAGAAAAAAATTCTTATGATGATGATGACCGTCCATTGTTTTCGAAGAGGACCTTGACATCTATCGTGTTGTGTGTCTGCAGGTGGCTGGTAAGGCCGATACGGGAAAAAATGATCTGCCACATGTTGGGCAGACATGTGTTGGCACCACTGTTGTAGCATTTGCAGCTCTGGCTTTATTGAGTGCTCGCTTTTCTTGTGCTATGGTTGTCCTTCTGGATTCAAATGTCTGGCAGCCTTGGTGGATCAGCGCACGCCATGTCGATCAGTCTTGTGCCAGCGTTTCCCACGAGGTGGTGTCGATATCCAGGGACGTGAGAGAGGCTTTCAGGGTGTCTTTGTATCGCTTCTTTTGTCCCCCGTGTGATCGCTTTCCTTGAGACAGCTCACCATTGGGGATGCGGTGGTCTGGCATCCTTGCAACATGGCCTGCCCAGTGTGTCTGGGCTTTCATCAGCAGGGTGTGAACTGACGGCAGCCCTGCTCTGGAGAGGACTTCTGTGTCTGGCACCTTGTCCTGCCACCGGATCCTCAGAAGTCTATGGCGGCAAGTTGTGTTGAAGTGATTCAGTTGCCTAGCATGCATCCTGTATACAGTCCAAGTCTTACTGGCATATATCAGTGTAGTTAGCACTACTGCCTGGTAGACTTTAAGTTTTGTAGCAAGGCTTATTGTGGAACTGATGTACTATCAGGTTAAATCTGTCAGGGCACCCAAACTTCGACAGGATACCCCACAGACCTTCGCTACTGACAGTGACAAAAGCCTTGGTGATATCCATGAAGATGGTGTACAGTTCACGATTCTGCTCTTGACACTTCTCCTGAAGCTGTCGGGCTGCAAAGATCATGTTCACCATGCCACACTTTTTGTGGAAACTGCACTGTGTCTCGGGTAGTTGACTCTGTTCCAGGGGGTCAGTCAGGTGGTTCAGCAGTACTCGTGCAAGGATCTTGCCTGCAATGGAAAGCAATGTATTCCACTATGATTATTGCAGACTTGTCGATTTCCTTTTCTCTTATAGAGGTCTACGATGGAACAGCTGAGTATGTCGACAGGCACTGCACCACCAGCCTTATAGACATCCGCTGGTATTGCCTCTGATCCTGGGGCCTTCCCACTGGACAGCTGGCTGATGGCCTGTAAGGTTTCAGTCTCTGATGGTGGGACATCCAGGCTGTGGTTGATATCCGCCTGGGGCATTCTGTCAGTCTCCTCCTTATTGATGGAGGATGGGCAGTTCTGTACAGATTGGAAGTGCCCAACATTGTAGAATCAGAGTCTTCTCAGTAATGAGAGTTGCACCATCTGAGTCCAGTAGAGTGGAGCTCTCTGAGGGCTGGGATCCATACAAGGATCTTAGGGCTTCATAGAACCGTTTGGCACAGTTTCTATTAGCAAACGTCTGGATTTCATATTCTTTGGCACTCAACGAGGAGTCTGTTGACGACAGGTCATTCTGATGAGCAAGGTGAAGGCGGTGCTTTTCAGCAAGTAGGGCATTAATCTCTTCATTGTTTTCATCAAAACCAGTCCTGCTGTTCTGATGCTAGCATTAGTCAGATCTCATGTATGTGTGAGTGAAGTCCTATGAGTGTCCTGGGAAATGCAAGTGCAACATTCCCATGGGGAAGAAGTGTCACTGCAGTGCTGTTCTAACTAAGCAGGGCATCTGCCTCGTCACATAGTTATGCTGAATTACTTTCTGTGTGGAGAAACTGTGCAGCTGTGGCCTTCCCTGAAATGTTAAATGACATGGCAGGATAAATTAATCCAACAATTAGAAAAAAATCCTTATAAAAAATACTTGAAGTCAAGCATTACCCACATTACATCATCGTACATATCTGTGCTACTTTATTCCACATAAAGTTCATACTTTTTCTGTCTTCCCTCTTTTACATTCTTCTTCTTCTTCTTCTTCTTATTATTATTATTATTATTATTATTATTATTATCATCATTATTATGTTTGGTTATATGTGTGTACATGTATGTGTTTGTTAAGACTGACCAATAAAATGTAATGGAACTGAAATAGCACCAGACAGTTAATCTGAGCCTCTCACATACACAAATACTTTTCAGTTCTGCTCCATGTAGAAATAACAATACCAAGAAACTAACCCAAAATAAACCCCATGTAGGAGCTTTGTAACCCAAGCTCTGTGAGGAAGCTTCTGTTTTACCACAATATCACTGAACTACGGCCTCAATAGCAACATACAGTGAAATAATCCAGCAATTTTCTTTTTCCTGACCGCCATCCAAAGTACACCGTAGAGTACCCTACTTGGTATCAGCATGGCTGCAGTGGGTTTGCAGACAGGCAAATATGAGCTAGAACAAAAACAGTGAAATCAAAATAGACTCCATGGTAAAAAGCAGGACTGTTTCAGCAGGCGGTTGAACTATTAATAAAAGGAATGAAGGAGCTGAGTGTGTAAATAGCTGTAGAAATTTTCAGAATGTTGGAACAAATGCTTTAACTGAAAATGCCCATGTTCATGGCAACGGTACTTATGACATACAGGAATGGCCAATGTGTGTCTTAGTGTTCTTGTGCTCATGTGGCCAGGATCATGTAAAGCTGTCAATGAGAAACAGAGTTACATCTGATGATACACTGCTGAGGACATGAACATCTCTGATGGAATCCACTCACTCCTAGTGGGTTCAGTTATGCTTCTAATAAATCATTATTATTATCATTATTATTATTGTTGTTGTTACTATCATTGTTATTATTGCTACCATAAACCTGTGGAATAAGCTAAAAGACTCAAACCCTGTGCTGTAAGTCAAAGTCTTAGTTTATGGGCTGTGCATGCATGAGATATCAGGTCATTGTGAGTACTTTCTGTTTTCACCTAGAAAAATTTAATTGAATTTTCTTAGTTGCCCTATCGCATTACACTATGTCTTTTAACATCATAACAAGAATTGTGATAACCACTGTGTAACAGAAAGTGAATGTGAATGTACAGTCATTAAAATAGTATACAAATAATGTAAATATATAACAGGCCATTAGTATGACAGAGTAATCCTAGGATTAATACTAATAATAACCAAAAGTGTCATGTTGCTCTCCATCTTCATTCAGTCATATCTGGAAGTCAAGTTAAACTTATAACCAAATGTACTTTCTCTCTGCTGTGTATGTTTTAGTGGAGCTGAAGTGTGCTGGGATCACATGCCCAACTCTAGCTGAGCCCGAGTGTCCATCTGACTCTGTACTGAGCCACAGCTACACGCCCCCCTCAGGCTGCTGCCCCACATTACCACCTCAGTGCACCTGTTCACAATGCCCACCCCAGCCAGAATGTCCCAGTGGCCACAAACCTGTGATCATCAGTGAGGCCACAGGAAAGCCAGGCACCTGCTGTGACACCTACAAATGCGAGAAAGGTAAAAAAAATAAATAAACAAATAAACTGTGTGTGAAATTTAAGGGAACCACTATAATTGTGGTGCAACAATTATTTCAATCTATAAAAACATGTGATACAGGAGGGTCGACTCTCAGATTCATTCCTTGTTAATAAAGCAATAAAAAAAAGAAAAACATTTTTTTCTTTTAAGAAATGCAGTGGTAATAAATTTGAAATGCAATTAGATCAATATGTATCAATTAAAACCAAAACCATTGATAAAAAAAAAAGAATAACACAGAATGAATAGAATGTAAATATTTATGGAAACAATTTTAAATATTGAAAACATATTTTACTATCATATAGTCATTTCTCAAGCAGCTAAAACGGATTTGTAGCCATTTAAAATAATGTATAAAAAAAATCTCAACATGAAAAAGCTGATTTAAAAAACAAAGGATTTATAAACAAAGGTTTCTTCCTTGTTGATGTACAATGTTTAATGAAAAGAGATTTTCTACTCATACATTCTTTTTGATTATTAAAACGTTTATTTCTAGGTGTATTTGTGAACTAGGCCACGAATCAGAGGCTCTCGACTCGTTTCTTGAATTCTTGAACCAGCATAAAAGCTCCATAAAAGGCAAAGCTCAATGAGTGGTGATTGAAAATGATGATTAAACAGCAGAAGAATTAGATGTGTTAGACTTTTTTGTGCTTTTGAAATGACTAATCTTATTTTTGGATTGGTTTCTTTTTATTATGATATGATGTAAACAGCTTAATGGGAATAAATACGCTATTTAAACTTGGCAATATCATCTGCAGTAACTCATTAGCAATGATGATTGGCAATTTGAAGCCAATCAGTTGATTCTTGCGTCTGTGAGCCTCTTTAAACCTACCGTAACACAAACTAAGGAGCTTTTGTAGGCTAAGGTATTTGTGAACTAGCAAATGTTTCTAAATTTCCACACTTCTTGTGTGTATACTTTAGCGAACAATGTTACAAAGAAATTTGTTGGTATCCAGTCTGATAAATGAGACTCATTCAGAGCTTGTTGTAGGCCCGTTTCGTTAACACTGAGACAGAGACTTTACTCTCACTGTGTACTTTGGAGGCAGCTTCAAATATTCCCTGTTTTACCAGTCGTCTAAACTCCCATTCTGGTCTCTTGGCCCTGCTGTAAATGTGTGCCATGTTGTGGAACTAATGTACTTAGAGAGGAAGCCGGGTGAACAGAAGGAAAGCGCTTAGGCTACCAGTCTCGCTTCGAATGGGAGAATGGAGTCTGGCTTTGCTTGTCTGCTCATAGACACATCCAAGTGGGGAAGTGCATGGGGTTCAACAGTTCAGAGAGATGAATCTGTACAGGCATGTGTTTTGTGTGTCTGGGAATGTGAGACACTAAGGGATATGTGGGATGTGATAAAGAGTGTAAGAGCATTCATGTGTATGTGTGTAGATGGCAGGGTTGTGATTGGCAGCAGCGGGAGCCCCAGATTCAATATTTGGATTAAATATGACTTGGAAGAGGGTGTCCTTTCTGATGCCATCTGGCCTAAATTTTAGTGTCTCACATCAGAGACAGAGAATGAGAAAAGGAAAAGGAGTGAGCACTGACTGATGTTTGAAGTCTACTTCAGTCTATGATATTAATATAATCAGTAAGCAGATGCACTTGCCCTGCATGTGTATTCCATTTGACCAGTTTCTCCTGCTTGCCTGTTATGTTAGTGCAGGTGCCAGGACTTTGGTTGACTCATTGTGAATCTGATTCGGGTTAATAAAGTGCATACGTGACTAATAGAAAGATGAGCATTGACACTGAACTCTATTTCACCTATGACACAAAATAGTGTCATGGAAAGTGGTGGTGAATCATCGATCACTATAGGTAGTGAACGAGAAAGGTCAGTGTCATTCCAAATTATGGTGTAATATGCAGGTAAAGAAGGCAGGCTGCAAGTGTGTAAGTCCAGCCTTGTTTATTTGAGCAAGTTTTAGCAATCATTATCATCATCTGTAGCAGGAGTAAGTGCACAGGCATAAAGCAACCAACTGGATTAATCATAATCAGAGAAAAACAGACAAAGGTCAGGAAGTAAATGCATACCGAGAGCAGGGAAGAGAGGATCAAGATATTTAAGGACAAGAATGAATGATCTAAGACGTCACAATAACACAAAGAAACGGATAGAAATAAAATTACAGCAGGACAAAATTTGGGAATCACACCAAAGACAGGATGGGGTGGAGACGAGACTAGTATCAAAACATTAACAGATCCAAACAAGTGAACTCAAAAGAAAAAGCACTGCTCTCACAGTTTTCATAATTACTTATTATTCTTAATATTTCATATTAATGTTATGATATTTTAGTCCCAAAACCTGTTTGTAACTCTATCACAAGATTAGCTGTATATACTGCTATCACCAAAATGAAATATATTTCCTCAACATTCATCCAAATCACCACAAACATGGCTGCTAGAATCAAAAACCTAAGAATATAGGAGCTCCTCTACAAGTGGGCAAAGGTGGCCCAAGTGGATAAGGCTCTGGGTTGTAGATTAGAGCATCGGGGTTCAAGCCCCAGAACTGCCAAGCTACCGTAGTTGTGCCCTTGAGCAAGGCCCTTAACCCTCTCTGCTCCATGGGCGCTGAATCATGGTTGACCTTTTCTCTGACCTGAACTTCCACAGTTGGGATATGTGAAGAAAGATTTTCACTGTGCTGTAATGTATATAAGCCTTATATTCTCTAAATAACTTTAAAAACATTTTGTCAACTTTATTTTAGTTATACCGGAGACTCAGTTCTGTTGTTTTCACCTAAGATTACCAGATCTTATATTTGGGGTACCAAATTTATTTAATTGGATTTTTTTATAGTCTCTATATTGTTCATTTAAGAAGTTTCAGGTATCAAAATCTTCTGGTAACTAACACAAAACATCAACTTCAGAGCTACCAGGGACAAATAACAACAACAAAAAATCCCTTCCTGGTGCCTGTTGATACATGTGAAGCATCAGCTAAACCACATAAACCACCTCAGCTAAACCGCATGCACACATTTTAAAAGCTGTGTTAAAATCCTTTTAAAAGCTGTGATATGTATAAATCTCATTCCAGTGCCTCTGAGCCTGTCTTTGCATTTGGTTCGCTCTGCTTGCTTCATGTGCATGAAAGGTGAGGGGGAAAATGGAAGAGAATTGAAACGGTACATTTCTCTCTTTATTTTGTAGATGGCCTGGTCCACCTGCTTTGTATTAGTCTGGAAAAAAGTGGACCAGGCAAACAGATCTGCTTTTTTCAAGATGTTATGGAGGTATGGCCTACATATGCTGCCGTTGTCTTAGCACTGAAGGTGTATAAGAAGACATCATTTATCATCTGGTCTCTTGAGGAGTATCGCTATTGTTAATAATAAAACTCCTGCTATGTGCTTGGTCCAAAATGAATTTGTAACGATGCTCAATTCTATGCTGTATTTCTATATTTTGGAACTATATTTGTTGTTGGTAAAATCTATATACTGTAGTTGAAGTTTGTTGATTCAACATCCTGACATATTTAGTATATTTTATCCCACACCGTCAGTTCTTTACAACTTAACTGGTTGCACCAGTCTGGAGTGTTCACAATGTCCATGTCTATCACTATGTCAATTCTTCTTTTTCTTTGGTCCCTAGCTGGAGACAGGGTGGGGTTGCACCTGAAGGCCATATACTGCTGTGGTTCACTCTTCACTCTTGATGCCTTTCCATGTTTTCCGATCCATGGCAACGGCTTTGGCATTTTTCATTTTTTTCTCAGGTCCTCCTTAATTTTGCTTGGACTGTGTCTTCTTTGATGCAGACATTTACACCTTTCAGTCCATTGGTCATTGCTGTCGGAGAAGCTGATATGGTCACGAGTTAGTGTTCAGTATTCGTTTGGCAGATGTACCCACACCACCTCAGCCATCTCAAGTGAGTTGTCTTGCCAATCATCGGCTGGTTGTCACATCTTTTCCTTGTTATGGAGTCAATCATTAAAGGAAATGCACAAGATCTGCTGCGGGCATCACATTCGGAAAACCTCAAGTTTGTTCAGCAGAGTTTACCAGACTCTCATTGGCAGACTCTGGTGTGGACAGGAAATTCCTTGCATAATCCATTGTAGATCCACACACAGCTATACTATCTGTTGTAGGACACTTGTAAGAGGCAGATGATATTCTAGGGGAAATGCTCAGCCTTCAGAGCTGGCTAATGCGTGCAGTCCAATTCTGATTTGAAGACAATGACAGTACGCTTCCCAAATCTAATCCTTCCCTTGAAAGATCTGATCAGAGCAGCCTGGATTTGTTCCTCATGGCTCATCTGCTCACTGTGTTTCTGTAGCTTCATTTGAAGGACCTTCAAGAAGACCTTGCCAACAAAGTAGAGAAAGCTGATGTATCGGTAGTTCTTGCATTTCTGACTGTCATCTTTCTTCAATATTCTCAGGATGGCCTTCTTCCACATCAATGGAATGTGTTCCAAGCAGCAGATACTTTGTTGAAGCATATAAAGTCAATTAAATAGGATATCTACTCTAGCCATGGGCACATCGACCATGATTTTATCCATTCCAGGAGCCTTTATGTTCTTCAGTAATTATATGGCGGTTTTATTTCATCAACAGTTGGTATACCATTGAGGCCTGGAAGCTCACGTCAGTCAATGGGAGGCGTTTTGCTGGCGGTCTTTGCGGTGGGTCATGGTTGAGTAACTCTTGGAAGTATTCATTCCACTACTGTGTGTGGTCACTGGCTGAGCTTCTAAAGATTCCAACTGTTTTCTTCTTGTCATTTGTCAACTTGTTTCTTTCACTGAGTCCTGTGTCTTTTAAATAAAATAAAAATCTTGTTTAGACCAATTAAAATAGACTATTCTATTAGATGGAAAACGCACGTCTCAGTCAAAAATCTGTTTTTTTTAATGTCTTATTGAGTAACATTTAAAAGGTATGCTTTTTTCCCTGTCTCTCCTTGCCAGTTTCTCCCAAGTGTGTGTACAATGGAACCGAGTTTGCCGAGGGCGAGGTGTACCGCTTGGACTCCTGTTGGCTATGTCAGTGCCGTGGAGGCATCTCATTCTGCTCCAAGACTGAGTGTGCTGAGCTGGAGTGCGATAACTTTTACATCCCAGAGGGCGAATGCTGCCCTGTCTGCACAGGTATATAATTTATAAAGCTTAAACAAAATTTCAATGACTATAAGCCTTAAAGCTTAAAGGGAATATCTGAAGAGAAAAGATATGCATTTCTTCTAGGAACGTTTGATTTTTTGGTTGAGGTGAACTTCAACGTGAATTTATGAGCCTCCGTCTTCTGAGACATTAGAAAATAACTCTACAATAGAGTTTAACTGTACAATAGAAATGTACTCTGCTTAATGACAATAAAGTTGAATCTAATCTAATCTAATATAAGAAGACAGGAGAGTGGTTTGTTAAAAAAAAAAGTCTTCGTAGTTTTCATAGTGTTTCTTGTTGCACGTTTGAAAAATATGTTCTACTGTGGTATTGAGACAATACACAATACAATTTCTAAAATGTATAGATTAGATGATGGAGTACATACTGCATATTGAAAGCATGTATTGTGTTGTGAAGTAGCGAATGTCTGACTTCATGAATGGGTGCATGAAAGTTGGATTGCATTATAACTCTAGCCTGCATATGTCAGTCATATGTTAAGTCATACATCAGTCATTGTCAGCCTCTTCCACCTGAGGCTTATTCACTTCGTACAATGATTTTCACCTAAATGACATTCACTCTAAATCCAGACCTGGAAAAACAGTCATCGACATGTTAATATAAACATTCAAGGCCCAGGGAGAGCCAAATTATGTCCCAGAGTCATGACAAGTAGAACAGACCAGAACAGTAGAACAGGGTCAACAAGGATTTTAGATCACGACTAAACAGCAATAAAGAATTAGGTGGAAAAAGCTTAAATCTAAACCATTTAAACATTAAGGTTGTCCGTTTTTGTCCAGTTTATTGGAGAAACTTACATCAGTGTGAATTTATTGGACAACAAGATTCCAAAAGGAAACTCTTCAAAACTGTTTAAAAACCCAAAGAACTTATACAGTTGTGTGAACGTCTGTAGATACAGTAGGCTGTAGCCTTACATTTTTTGCCTATTACTGTAACTATGGTGATATAGGACATAAAGGTTAAACTAAGTTTTTGCATTTTCACCTAAAACAGAGGTCAGGCAATGTAAAATTATAATTCCCTTGCTTAAGGGGATGTGAAAGAAACATCTGCCTCTTTTAATGATTAGTTTTACTTTGTGTCAGCTTTATTTAGATATTGATTCTGATCGTCACGAGCCGGTATAACACAAGAAGGTGTGACTGTGATCTCTTTGGTTGGTAGAAAAAAAAGGTTGCAAATTTTTAATCAGTAATTCTATTACGTTGTTTGCCTCACTATATTTTCCTCAAAACAAAACACATTTACTGCAAAATCACACCCACCAGATTCAACCTACAGGTTGCTTATCTGTCTGATCAGATATGTTTGATCAATTAAACTCTTAGCATCAATCAACTTACTCTAGACGTTTTATGTAATTTTTTTTTTTTTTTTTTAACAAGATTTCCTCGTTAGTGATTATGTTCCATTTCAGTCTATTCCGTTAGTAGTTAAAGAAATGAGTCAGTAACTCAGGCTTGGGGATAAATACAAAGAAGCTATATTAATAGCTATTAATCTAAGATATTAACCTTACTTACTGTTCATAATTTTTCTAGTATTTTGTTAAACTTTTTTTTACATTCATGTTGTGTAAAGCTGCTTTGAGACAAGAACAGAGAGGGTGATTACCTCAGTTCTATTATATTCGAATTATATATGAATATATATTATATAGTTATACTTTAATATTCTCAAAACAATTAGTTACCTACGAATAATGCTAACGTATAACATCTCCATTGTTAATTGCTGCTAAATCTATTAAAAGTCACCCCAAAAAGTCACAGTGAAACAAAATGCAGTCGTAACAGATCAATAAGCAAATTTTACTGGATGATAAGTGTATTTATAGTTCTCAGTCTGTGTGGACAATAAAGACTATAAGTAGCTTAGCAGCGCATGTGTCGAACAGAGTTCAGCAGGCATCAGAGGCAGGAGCAGCAGTTATAGGAGGTCAGAGTCAAGAGAGCCACCTGGAATTTAAAGCACTCTACAAGCAGGGAATGCTTTCATCTCAGGGTGGTTCAGCTACAGCCTGTTTTACACCATGGAAAGGTTTTAATGAGACCAACACTATAAAAATGAAAGTTAGAAGAGTCCAAAAACGTTTCATTTTACAGACAGACTTGAATTTCCTTTAATCTCAGCTGACGATTAAACTAAAGTTATGTTGTCTGGCCTTTTGGCAGTCATGCTCGGTTTAAAGTGAGGTGCATGAGAAATAATGAAAACATTACCTGAGTTGAAGCACTTCATGGGTATCAAAATGAAAGTAATATAAGAAAAAAAACTAAATAACGTGTCTACACACTTTACATTAAAATACACCAAAGTCATTGCCGTGTTCATGGAACCAGTGTGAGACGACTTGTGCTTTGTGGCATGGTACATTATTGTGTTGAAATTCATTTATTCATTATTAATTCATTTATGTAAATTAAATTATGGCCATGAAAAGTTCCACATGGTCATTGACAATGCTTAGATATGCTGTGGCATTCACAAAGGGGCCAATTGTGTGCCAAGAAAACATTTCCCTCAGTATTACAACACTTCCACCAGCCTGACCTGTTAACAGAATCCACAGGTTCATGCAGCACATTCTGACCCTACCATCCATCAGATAATGCAATAATTGATCTCACTGTAGCCCCAGAATTCTGTTCTTGGTTGAAAGAAGAGCACACCAACTGTGAATTCAAATCCAAGGACCACCAAGCTGCCACTGCTGGGCCCTTGAGCAAGTCCCTTGAGTCTGCCAAATTCTGTAAATGTGAGCCAGTCTACATGTAGGTTCTGCAATGTTTTCTTCTCACCATGGTTCCTATTAGTTTGAACCAGACTGCCATTCCTGCTCTGACACTCACTGGATTTTTTTTTTGTTTCGTTTGTTTCTCACACCATTCTGAATACAAAGGCCAGGCTTTCAGAGCAGATTTATTTCCCCATGTTGATGTTTGACGTGAACATCAAGAACCTGAAGCTCTTGACCTGTGTTTGAAGGATTGTATGAATTGCTCTGCTGCCAAATGATTAGCTGGATAATTGTTTGAATATGCAGGTGTTTTCAATAATGCGACCAGTTTTTGTAAGTCATAACAAATCCATTTTAATACATACTGTAGTCCCCAACCCATGTACAAGGTTTAATGTTGGAGTTTCTGAACAAAGAACAGGGCCATAGAGGGCTAGAGCCACTAATGCATGTTCTTTAAGAAAATCTATATAGAAAGCTCTTTTCAGGATATGTATGTTGAAAGGAAGTAGTTTATTGTCATGCTAATTGATTATGCTAACTGATTGATCAGTGATGCTTGGGCAGGTTCAAAAGAAATTATTTTGGCTAGGTCAGGATAATGTATTAATGTTTGTTGTATATTATTTTATAATCTATTTATTGTTAAAATCTATTTATTTATTTCTTGTAAATTTCTACTGTAGGTATATTAAAAAGCATCCTAAAATGTATAATTCCTGAATGACTTAATAGGGTTCAGCTGAAAGAGTTATTTAATTCGGACGATGGATGGAGGATGAATCATTAGGTTTAACTTCATCCACATACTCACAACAACACAACCTGCTTCTGCTATTAAACAAGCTTAACATACTAAAGTATAAAGTGCACACTCTTATCCGAGAAAAAAAAACACACCCACTGAGCCACCTTTACTCCTAACAGTACCAGAAGCAATGACCTGCACATTTAGGAACGCTGAAACATTACTTACACGTTTCCAACAGAGCGTATGTAAACTGTTAGCAGATAATGCTGAAAGCTCAGGAAACCCTTAAACATTTGAAACGTTTAAACGTTTTCAGCCTGTGGTTCTTGAGATGTTAATAGTCAAAGCTCAGTTGATTAATGTTAGTGTTTATACTGATCCCTGAGACAGATCGGGAATGGATACTGACTAATTGAAACATATGGGCATGGCCACAGAGATTAACAACCATAACAGCCTCCACTCTTCTGAGAAGGCTTTCTACAAGATTTTAAAGTATATCTGGGGAATTTCTGCCCATTCATTTAAAAGAAAATTTGTGTGGTCAGGTGTTGATGTTGGAAGAGAAGGCCATTCCCTCCCAACGTGTTCAGTGAGGTTGAGGTCAGGGCTCTGTGCAAGCCACTGGAGTTTCCCCACACTATACTCATCAAACTGTATTTATGAACTATTATCATGCTGTAACATTAGCATTACTCTTCACCAGAAGTAAGAGGTATAGCAACAACCCTGAAAAACAGCCGCAGACTATTATTGCTGCACCACCAAAATTTACTGTTGGATCTATGCATTCTGGTTCAAGACAGTTCTCCTGGTGTCCATCAAACCCAGATTCTTCCATCAGACGGCCAGATAGTGAAGCATGATTCATCAGAGACCACTTCCTGAGTCCAGGGGTGTCATGATTTATGAGTCCAGTTGATGCTTGCTATTGCACATAGTGATCTTAGGCTTGTGTGCATCTGTTCAGATATGGAAACCCATTTCATGAAGCACTTGGCAGCCTTGCTCGGTGCGGCTTTGTGGTTTAGGTGGTGTTGCTCCTCAATGCTTCTGTTTTACAATAATGGCACATACTGTACATTTGACAGCCAGATTTACCAAGGCAGACTGTATGGAACGTCACATTTAAAGTCAAGTATGAACTTGTTTACACAAACATCCCCGGCGCGTATTGTGCGGAGTCCCGCTCCCACCTCGGCTACTCGGACCACATCTCTGTTAGGCTAATTCCAGCATACAGACCACTCGACACTCGATCAAAACCGGACCTGAAGCAGGTGAAATCCTGGCCAGCAGGAGCCACCTCTGCTCTTCAGGACTGTTTTGAATGCACTGACTGAAATATGTTCAGAGAGGCTACAACCGACGGTGATTCCGTAAACATTCGGGAGTACACAGCATCAGTTACCAGCTACCACACACACGCCCAGGCAATCCACAGACACTTCTAGGACAGCGGAGACACCCCGCGCATGTGGCAGGGCAAACTACAGGAAGGCTTCACATGCCTGTAACATTGATGCTTCCCTCCCAGATGCACTGAACAACTTCTACGCTCGGTTTGAGGTTCAGAACAACGTGGTGGGCGAGGAGGACCATCCCTCTCCCCAATGACCAGGTACTCTGTCTATCCATGGCCGAGGTGAAGAGAAATCAATGCACAGTGAAGATTGAGGAAAGCTCATCTCCCTCCACCCATCCTGTCTATGTTCTACTGAGGGACAACTGAGAGCATCCTGAACAGCTGCATCATTGTCTGGTTTGGGAATTGCACCACCTCGGACCGCAAGACCCATCATTGGAGCCTCACTTCTCTTGATCACGGACATTTATACCACACACTGCATCCGCAAAAAAACAGCATTGTGGATGACCTCACTCCCCCCTCACACACAGTCTTCACAATCCTGCCCTCTGGGAAAAGGTATCGAAGCATTCGGGCCCTGACAATGAGGCTGTGTAACAGTTTCTTCCCACAAGCTATCAGACTCCTCAACAAACTGAACTGATCTAACTAAAGTGGCCTGTACACTCTCTCTCTCTCTCTCTCTCTCTCTCTCTCACACACACACACAAAACTTTCCACTTTACATGCACACTGTTTTTGTATCCTTGCACATACAGTATTGTACATTTAGTCAAATTGCTATTTTTGCACAACTTATACCATACCTCATAAAAACATGCTATTTATATTTAGTGTTAACTCCTTTATTTCTGCAATGAAATGTTCACTAGTCAGTGCTGCTTTTGTGTAGTGTCTTGTATTGTTTTTGTCTGCACAGTCTTTTGTCTTGCTCTGTTTGCACTAGGTTGCACAGATGCACTTTATGTAGCTAGGACTAACCTAGGTAAGTCCCTAGCTCTGTGTTGTTCTACTTAGCTCTGTCTTTTGTTCTGTGTAGCACCATGATCCTGGACTATGGACACTGTGTACTGCTATATATGGCTGAAATTCCCCATTCTACTGGCAATGTTAGTCTATAGAGATTACATGGCTGTTTAGTTATCTATTTGTTCATTTGATGTGGCTGAAATAACTGAACTAAGTAATTGGGGTGTCCACATAGTTTTGGCTCTAAAGTTTTTTAGGATCAGAGGGAAAATGGCTTACCTGATGTTCCAAAGGAGCCAGTATTTAGAATAATGTACCATATTATAATCATATTGAAAAAAAATATAGTGCAACTTCCATAAAATTATTTTATTCAACATTTAGTTGTTAGTACTGTATGTGTGTGAGACCTGGAAGTTGTGGATTAGGTTTCTGTCTCTGCCCGGTGTCTGCTGAGTTTGCATGTTGTCCTCATTATTTGGGGGTTTCTTCTGGGTATTCCGGTTTCATCCCCCAGTCCAAAGGTTTGGATTGGATTCATTGGGTGTCTAATTGTTCTGTGATGGGTTGGCATCCTGTCCAGGGTATCCACCATCTTGTTCCCTGAGTCCCAAGGGATAGACTCCAGGTTCCCCACATTCCGGTGTTGGAATAGAATCATGACTTGATCAGCTGTTTTTAGTGCAATTTTGCTTCTAAATTTAAGGGATATAATTTCTTTCTTTCTTTCTCTCTCTCTCTCTCTCTCTCTCTCTCTCTCTCTCTCTCTCTCTCTCTCTCTCTCAAGGTGTGGAGCTGTTGTCAGCAGACAGCACCAAGGCCAGCTGTTGGCAGAACCATAAGCTGCGGCAGCACGAGGAGCAGTGGAAGGAGGACGACTGCACGTTCTGCCAGTGTGTAGACGGCGAGACGCACTGCACAGCCATGGTGTGCAAACAAAGTTGCCATAACCCTGTCAAGATCCCTGGAGAGTGCTGCCCTTTCTGTGAGGGTAGGAACACATTAACAAACACATACACACAATTTAATATTAACACTCAGTCTAACCAAAATTCCCAAATGCAAACACACTCTCTCCCACTTCCCGCAGTGCCTCAAAAAAATGCCTCAACACTTAATCATGAAGCCACTCAGAGTACGCTAACTATTTGCACATTTTAAATGCCTGCTGGCTCGTAACAGTGGCATGACCACACACAGCCAGTGAGAACGTGTTATTCCCAGTCGAACTGCATGCTCAATTGTGCACAACATGCACAAGTCTTCCACTGCAAAATAAAATGTTTTCTCTTCAGATTTCTTTATTCTGATTGGTGAGACGAATTGAGTTATCATTTGTATAGTAACACTAACACAGCATGTGTATACAGTAGGTGATTCTCCAGACTAACAGCTTAAAGAATTGTGCGTAAACATCGATCAGGTGCTATTTTTAAAAGAGGCTCCAGTGTCAGCACTTGGTAACATTCACGAGAAGGTCTTTAAGATAGTAGGTTTTCTGGTTTCTTGATATTGTGACTTTAAAAAAAAAAAAAAAGTGTTGAGTGCTGTGGGAGAAAAGAAGCAATTGGACTTTATTTACAATTACATTTTGTACTGTTCAGTGTCACCCAAATGATGATGCATTTCCTTCTGAGTCTGGTTCCTCTCAAGGTTTCTTCCTCATATCATCTCAGGGAGTCTTTCTTCACCACCGTCACCTCAGGCTTGATCATTAGGCATAGATGTTAGAGATAAATACACTGCAAAAATTGACTTACTTACTAAGAATTTTTGGCTTGTTTTCGGTACAAATCTTAAATCAATATGCGTTTTCTTGATGAGCAAAATGACCTAAGAAAATAAGTCTAGTGTTTAGACAAAAAAATATCAAATTTAAGTGAATTTTTGCTTAAGAAAAGCAAAGAAATCTGCCAATGGGGTAAGAATTTTTTTCTTAAATCTTTCTTGAATTTAAAAAAAACTCATTTCAAAATTTTTTTTCTTACCCCATTGGCAGATTTCTTTGTTTGTCTTAAGCATAAATTCACTTAAATTTGATATTTTTTTAATACAACTAGGCGTAATTTCTTAGGCCATTTTGCACATCAAGAAAGTGCATCTTGATTTAGGAATTTTTAGATATTTATACTGAAATCAAGACAAAATTACTAAGTAAGAAAGTAATTTTTTGCAGTGTAGTCATTTAATTTTAAAACTTTTATTCTGCTTCTATGCTTCTGTAAAGCTGCTTTGAGAGTGCTGTACAAATAAATTATATATATATATATATATATATAAGGAATTATATCACTATTAGATGTGCTGTTGTTGGAAAATAATCAACTTCAAGGTGGTAATTGCCTTCTGTCTCACTCCACAGCATCATTGATTATTGTAACTAGAGTCAAATAGCTTTAGGAAATGAAAATAGTATCACTTTACAGTGGATGGTTTGAACATTTGGACGCACTGAAGTTTAAAAAAGATGGGCACTTTCTTTGACATGAGTTCAGTTTAGTATTATTTCTTTAAAGTAATTTCTTTAACCTATTCATTTTTGTGAGTTCAAAGTATTTCATCGACAGCACAGATTTTCTCAAGCAGTAAAATAGGAAAAATACAGCCTGGCATGCATGTTCCTCTGTCATATGTTTCCATATACTGTACATCTCAAGGAAGAGAAGAAAAGAGCAGGAGTTGGAACAGAAGAATATGGTGGGTTAAGCACCATTAGAAATTGTGGGAAATGTGGAATTGGAAATTGTCCCAAAGCACCACAAATGGTGTTTCAGTTTTTTGGGTTTTTACTCATGTGAAATGAAGATGGCGTCCACGTGTAATACAGTAAGAAGTTCTGTCGTATGTTAGAGCTTCACAAGTAATATGTGTCCTGTCCCAAGAATAGTGCTTGATTTATGACCAACACATTGGCAAAGCTTTAGGGAAAAAAAAAATCTTTCAGCATATTTATTTTTGGCAAAATTCTTACCTCATGTACACTTTAACTGTTCTCTCACGTTCTCACTTCTCCTGCACGTGCATACTAAGCATATTTTATTTTTTATTCTTCTTCGTCTGACAACTCTGTCTCCTGGCTCTGCCACTGTTTGTTCAGACTCCAAGGCATTTAAAAGTGTCTCTTTATACATAGCTACATTTTGAGAGGTGTGTGAAAAATATTGCAAACTGCACCTCTAAAAACACACAGCACAGCAGCTTGGGTGAAAAAGGAAACAGTGCAGTGATGTGTTTGCTTGTGATTTTTTTTTTT
>JAOTRN010000002.1:5532125-5545661 GCA_028566695.1 Bagroides melapterus
ATTAATGCTCTTCCTGTTCCCTTCGACAAGATCTACACTCTGCTCAAAGAGTCAGAATAATCACACAAAAAAAATTTTCATTCAAAATATGTGAGAGCAATTTCCTTTTCATATCCTTCTACTTCTTATTATTCACTAACAAGCCTGAAACCATCAAAGTTCCACAGCTTCCACCTAGAATTCCATAACATGAAGACAGTGTTGATTCTAAACCCTTACATTTTAGAAAGATGCTAAATCTGGAGCTCAGACGTTCTTATTTACATGTTTTATCCTGGATTACAATGTTTGCTTATTATTAAAGATCATTATCTAAACCAGAAAAGGAAATCTTGAAGCATGATGTCTGGGCAAGGCCGCACTAATGCAGAAAATATGGAAGCGTTTAAAGAGGACGGATCTGCAAGATGTAGTATTTTATGTTTATTGTAATATGTTACGTCGTTATATTTTCCTGATGTAAGAATGTCAATATCTGAAATAAATATGCAAATAAAAGTCCTCAGGCAGAGAGGGAACGCTCAAGTGTGAGTCACTCACCGTGCTTTCTGAAGACCCTGGTGATTGTCTCGTGTACGTACTGCTGCAGTTTTGCGCTGTTGAAATTAAAACTGCCCTGGGGGGGAAAAACAAAACAGCGTGGGGTCGGTTAAGAAACGGTGGCTGTAAGGGTGTTTAAACATAGCTGGTATGATATGAACCAGATGATGAGGCTTTATGAAGGAAGCGTTGGAGTTTGGGGGGGAAAAATAATAATAATAATCTGTACAGGTACATATCGACATCTAGGGGTGAGAAGGGAATAATGCACTAGAGATTGTAGTGGTGTGTGTCAAGTTCAAGCTAAATACGGGACAAACCCGTATTCTTTGATTTTTCGTGGCATATTCTTCACCAGATGTTCCAATATTGTTAAGACGAGAAAGCAAAAACAGAATTTTTACCACAAAAAAAATGGTTCAGTGATAACAGCATAAATTGTTGGTTATTTGTCTTTGGTTAATAATAAAGCAAACAAGATGTAAATAAAAATAAATAAAAAATTGGACAGTATTTAGACAGTAACACGTTTTTATTTTTGCCTTTGTACACCACAACGACCCTCAGTCACCTGACCTCAAGCAAACTGATGGTGCTTTTCCTGACTGAAAACAAATCTGAAGTTGTGTATTTAAACAAAAAAACAAACAAACAAAAAATCTGAAGGTAGCTGCAGTAAAGGTTTGGAATCTCAGTATTTGGTGATGCCTATGGGCTCCAGACTTCAGGATTTGCATCCAAATCTTAAAAATAATCTATACATTTATAATTGTCTGCATTTCATTGACCGTGTTCATGTAGCTTGCACAATAACAATAAAGTTAAAATAAAGTTAAATCTAATCTAATCTCATTTTATTTGCCCAATGTCTTTTGGGCCTTTACAAATTGAAGAACTGTCTAAATAAATAGCAGTAATTCTGTAAATCTGTCTCTGGTACAAACCAATAAACCCAAGCTCATTGTACAAACTGGGTTATATCTGATCTTACACATAAGGACTAGATGGCCAAAAGTATGTGGACACTAGACCATCACACCCATATGTAGCTCTTTCAAACCGGAACCCGAACTGTCGCTACAACGGTATTGGATGTCTTTCTAACAGGCCCCTCAACCCCACTGAACACCACTAACCCCAGGCCTCCTCACTTCACATCAGTGCCTGACTTCACTCATACTCTCGCTCCTGAACTCCGAAATCTAGTGGAAAAACTTACCTGAAGAGTTGATAGACTAACAGGAAGGTGGACACTAAATGAATCCGGCTGTTTAAAAAGCGTGCGTGCGTGTGTGTGTGTGTGAGATGGTCAGGTATCAACTCATTTTTTGGCTGTACAGTGCAATTATAGTAAAGGGTGTCCCAAAATTCATGCAAGATTTGAATTTTGTGCCATTTGTGCGTTAAAGTGTTGCCAAAAAAAAAATAAAAAAGACAGCGTGACAGCTGACAGTTCAGGGTTATTAAAAATGGAGCGCTACACGAAAAAACAACGCGTTTTCATTGTTGAGCAATATTTTAAAAATAATGAAGGTTTGGCCGCTACAGTTCGCAATTTTCATACAAAATATGGTCAGAATAGTGATTTAACTTCATCAATTGTGAAGAGATTAATTAAAAAAAATTCAAGGACACTGGATCCAACAAGCCCACGACCACCGACGCCTTGAAGGAGGAAATTGAGCGCTGTATCAACTAAATTCAGCCACATTTATGCAAAACGGTCATGGAAAAATTCGAAAATTCGTATGTGCCGGCAAAGCCATGGAGGCCATTTACCCGATATGCTATTCCATACATAACCCTCTACTGTATACTTTATGAATCAATAAGAAATTTACAATTTTTAATTAAAAACCTGTGGTTTCTATCAAAATTACTTCTTCCGTGAATTTTGGGACACCCTGTATAAGTCTGATAAAATGATACGAACATTGGATGTAAAAAGTCTACACACCCCTGTTCAAATTGCAGGTTTTGGTGACACTTGTATCATTTAAATCCAGATCTGGCCTAATTGATCTAAGAGAAGCTGAAGTGAAAAACAAAACTGCGAAAGTAATTGGTTCCTGATTAGGAAACTAGAGCTGCTGAATGACTTACTTTGATCTCTGATACAATTTTCAATATATTTAAAACAAGACAGAGAGTTTCATCACCTCCCAATGTGGAAGACGTTTGTACGATGTCATAATTACCTTATAAATGTCGATATCGTATGTGTAGTCCATCACTGGAGAGTTGTTCTGAGAGAACAGCTGGTTCACCATGGTGCGGTAGGCTTTGCCGTTGACGTTAGCCATGGTGTGCTGCAGCACCTCGTGTAGCTCCGACTCCTCCATCTGAGGAGGTGGGAGGAGATCGCTCTTTAAAAGCTCCACCGCTGTGGGCCGCCTGGCCGGGTCGTGGTTGAGCAGCCAGCAAATCACCTTCCTCTGAAACCAGACAAGAGAACAGATGTTGCACTGCTCTTGAGTTGAATATTAATTTAAAAGAAAAAAATAATAATAATCTTCAAAAGCTCACCTGTGTTCCATTCTCATACTCACAGAAATCTTCAGGGAAGTCAATGGACTCCTGCAAAGACAATACAGAACAGAATCACATTTAAAGGCACGTGCTCGGGCAGGTTCTGGCCGATCAGAAGCCCAACACACTTAAGCACTGGGCTTCCACGAGTTACATTGTACAATGTAACTCGTACTCAGGTCTGCAGTTGTTCGTTTAATTTTCCAGGAAGGAGGATAATTCCTACATGCACACAGGATGTTCGGGTCGACCACAAACACATCCAGCACCATCACTCTGCGTAAAGGGCCCACGCCCAACACCCTCCTCTGACCATCAACAGTGCTGCTGTGGAGAGAGTGTACAGCACCAAGGTTCTGGGTGTGCTCATATACGAGGACCAGCAACACCTCAGAACTAGTCAAGAAAGCTCAGAAACGTCTCTATCCACAAACTGAGAAGATCCAGAGCCCCTGTACCCATCATGGAAACTACAGAGGCACTATTGAGAGCAGCCTGTCCAGTGTCCTCACTGTGTGGTTTGGAAACTGTTCCACCTCCAACAGGAAAACCCTGCAGCGCATAGAGAGGGTATGTGGGAAGATCACTGGTGTCTCTCTCCCTTCTCTCGTGGACGTCTACAACACCCACCTTGCCCGTGAAGCATTGCAGCACTGTAGGTGACTCCACCCATCCCTTACATCCCTTGCTGCACTGTAGGTCTGAGAGAAACGCAGTTTGGATCCTCTGTATGTCCTGTACATACAGCAGAATTGACATTACAACTCTCTCTGACTCTGATGCAACTATGCATTTACAGCATTTGCCAGACGCTCTTATCCATGAGCAACTTATTAACATTTCTCTCATTTATACAACTGACCAGTTGAAGGTTAAGGGCCTTGCTCGGGGGCCCGGCAGTGACAGTTTGATGATGCTGAGATGTGAATCCATGGCTTTCCGATCAGAAGCCCAACACACTTAAGCACTGGGCTTCCACTTCCCAATGCTTTCCTGAAATCTTTCACACTAAACCACTGTTTGGTCAATTTCATGTTTATCAGTTTAATAATCACTTAAAGTTTTAATACATACATACACACCCTTTTAATACATTAAACATCAATCATTCAGTTCAGTTCAATCAATGCAGTCCGAACGCAACATGACAGTCTCAGAGATCCACTGATCCTCTTTTACAGTGATGTGTTTCAAATGTTCCGTATCTCTAGACAACAGCTGGAAAGGGAGAGGGTTTGCAAACTTATTTAAATATCTGAGATGCTGAGCACATCCCGCCTACAGCCGCTAGGTGGCGCCTCCGGCACGTGCATTGCTGTTGAAAGCAATCCCAGCTGATTTAAAAAAAATAAATAAATAAACAATAATAATAATTCAGCATCAGTCCACAGTGCTGTCTTAATGGATTTCATTTCGATAACTCAGATGCCAAAATACTGCTGTTTCACAGATTTGTGGTGGATTTTCCCCTTACTTATAGTTTAAACAAATCTTTAAATTAAATTAATGAATTAATTAAGAAATAATTAAGTCATACTTTTGGAAAATATGTAATTATATTATTTACACCGAAAAATTACATCCCTGATAATAATTACAAAAAGAAGAAAGACTATTTTAAAAAAATGTCTCACTTGCCAATTCAGTTAGTTATAATGAAATATATTTATTTATCCTTTGTAAAATATAAAAATTTTTTAAATTTTACTGAAAGTCAGAGAATTTTTTTAACTGATTTATGATTGATGTGATGAAATCTTGGACCTGATGAAGCGACCGATACACGTACAGTAAATACCTCTACACCTGGGACACACTTACCTTTCTGAGCTGGCTGAGGACAGAGATGCGCTCAGAAGCTGTGGTCATTGGTCTGTAGGACATCTCAAACAAGATGATGCCTAAACTGAACAGGTCCACTTTCTAAGCACAAAAACAAACAGGTTGTTTGTTATTTGATAAAAGAAAAAAAAATATCTCATATCTTTGGTCATCATGTATACTGTTAAGATTGTTTATTATACCTGGTTGTACGTTGCCTTTGTGTTTCCTTGGACCTCTGGGCTGACATACAGGGCAGTACCAACCATACCAGTCATGCTTCCTGGACACATGAATTAGAAACCAGGCCATGTCTTAGAGTAGATAGAATATAAAAAAATGTAAAGAATTAATGAGATATGGTGTAAACAGCCAAAATGGCTTTTCGGTTTTACCTGTCGGGTCTAATTTTAGGACAAGTCCTGAGCTGTTGTCCTCCACCTCCAGCATACCTGAAGCCTGCAACAGACGAATGCTTTGAAGAATTTCCCGTTCATACTCAATTCAATTCATTTGTATAGCGCTTTTAACAATTCACATATTATCAAAGCTGCTTTACCTACAGTAACTATAGAAACAGAATACAATATTTGTCGTTTAAAGTGTAAAATTAAGTTATTATTTATCTCTAACATCTATTCCTAATGAGCAAGACGGAGGTGACGGTGGGGAGGAAAAGCTCGCTGAGATGATAACCTTGAGAGGAACCAGACTCAGAAGGGAAGCTCATCCTCATTTGGGTGACACTGGACAGTAAGAACTTAAATGTACAGTAAATAATGTTCTTTCTACAATACTTTATAGTCGAGTGGAATTAAACAGCCAAGACCTCCAGAGGAACTAAAGGTTCGGCGTAATTTCGCAGTTCACCACAGACCCAACACTAATTCCTTCTTGCCCGAAGTCTTCAAACGCTCACTGATGAAGCCCCAACCATAAAGATGACTGACACAACAGTAGTTCAATGAATTCATGAGAGTCTCCAGGCAGCCCCGCTACTCACACTCTGGATTACTCAATGACATCACGGTGCATTGCATTCTAGTTATACTGAAGAGTCCCATTTCAATTTTTTTTTGTAGGGCAGTTATGGCGACTCCTCAATTCCTTCACACTGAACACATCAACTAAAAGATAAATCACCGCAGATTTGACGGAAATATAAAAAAATAAATAAATAAATAACAAACAAAAAAAAACCCTAGTATTAATCATAATTGTGTCTAAGTGTTCACTCCCCTGAACTAATAGCATGTTAAAGGACATTTTATACCTACTGACTTTTTGGATAAAGATTTATCAGATTGGTTCATCTGGACTTTTCCCACTTTTTCTTGCATTCTATATCCATTAAACTTTAAAGGCATCTCCTGTGTAAACTGTTTCAGGTCAGATTTTTAGCTTCAGTGTTTTTTTAACCAACTGCTCCATCCCATAGCCCAGACATGCGAGTATTATAAGAGATAGAAGTCACATGCAGACAGTAATCAGCACTTGTCTGATATTCCCACACCTCTGTTAATATTGCCGTAAGGTCTCTTGGCAGCCTCCCTGGTCATTTTTTTTCCTGTCCTTGTATACATTTTAGAGGGACGTCCTGTTTTTGTTGAGGTCACTGTGGTGCTTCATTTTCTCTATTTGTTAATGCCTTATAGTATTCCATGGTGCATCTCATGTGGTGTGAATTCTGTTGTAAGTGTCTCTTATACATCTTGAATAAATACCAGCCACGCATGCTGTGTAAGCTCTTTATGGGTCATGCCTTTAGCAGTTAGATAAAACGAAGATGAGGTGAAGAAAATCCGACAGAAAACAGCCGATCTTTATCTGGGGTACAACAGAATCATTTCACTGATGAAAGCTGTGCGATAAATACTTGTGAACATGATCTTGAATATGATTGGGTCATCGTAAACACAATAATCCCCAATTATGCAACTTTACTTTTTTTTCCCCTTAAAATGATAGTTTGTTTATGTTTCAAACTGAGGGTGAAAAAAGTTCTAAATTATTTTGCTTTCTTTTTTTTTAATTGTGTGTAAATTCACTGTATATTAAAATGTAAGTGTTGAAGTATACACTGATTAAAATCCTATCTAGCTTTGCTTAAAGACATATACAGTACCGTGCTAGCTGGATGGTCAGTAGCCAAGCCAAAGTCTCCGATCTTGACATGGTCACGAGAGTCCAGGAAAATGTTGACGGGCTTTAAATCTCTATGTATCATTCCCTAAAGATACAGGCAGAAGATGATCATGCAGTCTGCCCCATTAACCCATAGCAAAAACCCAAAACATTGTGTAAATCTGCTTCCCAAAAAACATCATAGGTTTGGATCTGGCTGTAGCATTAGATACAGGCTTACCTGCTCGTGAATGTACGCAATGCCATCCAGAATCTCCCTGAAGAGTCTCCAGAGGCGACTGCAGTCCTGATAAAGACCCTGGTCTATTGTGTCCCTCAAAGTGCTTTTTTCACAGTATTCCATCTGGAGAGAGACAAACACACAGATAAAGCAAATTTGTCACAGACTGGTGGATTTTAGTTCTCATAAATACAAACATTTACATTTACAGCATTTGACAGACGCCTTTATCCAGAGCGACGTACAAAAGTGCTTTTATGTTTTAAGTCATTGAATACATTAAATCTGGTTCACTAGGTTACGCACTTAAGACACCATGAGCCTAAAACACTGTTTAAAGAGGGTTTTTTTAAATACACATACAACAAACAGTGGAGAAAGTGCTAGTTCAAGTATTTGATGAAGAGTTAGGTCTTCATCCATCATTTGAAGATAACCAGTGACTCAGCTGTTCAGACCCCTAGGGGAAGTTCATTCCACCACCTAGGTGGCAGAACAGAAAAGTGTCTTGTTGTATACCTACCTCTTACCCTGAGAGATGGTGGGACCAGTCGAGCAGTGCTGGTAGCTCTGAGGGTGCGAGGTACAGTGTGAGGACTGATAAGTGCTTTGAGATAAGAAGGAGCTGGTCAAAGTGTTGGCTTTGTAGGCAAGCATCAGTGTTTTGAATCTGATGCGTGCAGCTACCAGAAGCCAGTGGAGGGAAAGCAGCAGTGGGCTGGTGTGCGAGAAGTTCTGCAGGTTGAAAACAAGTGGTGCAGCTGCAGTTTGGATCGTTTGCAAACAAATATACCCTTGATGGTCCAAAGCCAAATGAATACTCAGACCATTAAAAACCACATTTCGATATCAAAGGAATTATAATGGGGTTGGTTTCTTCTTTGAAGCTGTATAGGCCTCTGTTCTTCTGAGAAGGATTTCCACTAGAATTTCAGACTGTAGATTCAGGGATTTGTTCATTCAGGCACAATAGCACAAGAGGTTTGCCAGTGATGTCAGGTCGAATGGTCAAGGGTCCACATACGTTTGGTCAGAGAGAAGATAGACCGAATAGATAGAAGCCTTTTATTTGCTCATTACATTACAGCACAGTGAAATTCTTTCTTCACATACACCGCATATAACTTTAGAGGCTGGGGACCGAGCGCAGAGTCAGCTGTGCTGGGGCCTGAACAGTGCTGGGGCTTGAACCCCGGATCCTCCGAAGCTCAATTGTATGTAATAGATGCATCCTTAATTTGATTTGATTTCTTTCCTGTACCGTGGGTGTTCATGGGTATTATCCAACTGAGGGTGCAGGTTTTCATTTTACACCAAGCAGAAGCCACACCGTCTACTGAAATCCATGATCAACAGCTAGATTGGAAGGAATACCTGCACCTACTCGAACCATTTACAGATGAGAGAGAACACAACCGCTGTCCTATACGTAGACAAGTTAACACTCTCAATCAGCAGTGTTCTGTGCAGTGCTGCATGTGTTGGATAGGATTTCAGCAGATTCCACATTGATTAACGTGTAGCAGTCAAGAAGTCCTCTGGTATTTGAAGTTAAAGTTTGAAGAAAATAAGTTAAGTTAGCCTCTGAATACACAGTGGACGTATGGGCAATGTATTGATATGATAATTTACCCTCAGTGTTCACTTTATTAGGAAGACCTGCGTGTTTATCAGCCCCTCATGAGGCGTTAGTATCCTGTACTACACTGTGTGAACTCGAGAGACTTTCATACGGAACAATCCCAGGACATCAGTAGCTGGTATTCCCAAATGCTCAAACCAGCTCATCAGACACTAACAACCATGCTATGATTAATGGTCACAGAGATCACAGTTTCGATATGAACGATAACTGAAGCTCTTCACCTGGATCTCTGCATGATTTTATGCATTGTGCTGCTGTCACCTGATTGGCTGAATATGAAGCTGTAGCTAATAAAGTGCATGATGGGTGTTAAGAGTCAGAACTTCTCAGAGCTGCTGTTAGAGACAATTAACGTACTGCTTTGAGAACGTAACAGCACTGTGGTTTAAGATCCCAATAAAAGTTGGGCAAATGTGAAAATTCTGCCTGTTGTATAATACTACATTCTGCTTACACACCTAATCAGTTCGATCTGGCCTTGTACACACTTAAACAATAATAGCTATGGAATGACTAATAAAAACAGTTTGATGCCCTTATCCAGAGCGTCTGAGCATTTAAGGGTTAAGGGCCTTGCTCAGGGGCCCAGTAGTAGTAACTTGGTGTAGCAGATTCGAACTCACAACCTTCCAATTGGTAGACTAACCACCTAACCACAAGGCTACCACATCCCACACTTCTAGGGCTTTTCACACTACTCAGTCTGTGCTCTGTTGTCTTTCTTTCGCCTTTTTGTATTTGCTCTTGTATTTAACCAGAGTTTACAATTACCCAGGAGAAACTCCTTCAAGTGTGAAAAAAGCTCTATAATGTATTTATGTTTGTAACCATCCAGTAAATATTGGATAAAGCAGTTTGTTAGAATTCTTCCTCTGAGCACAATATACACTGGCTGCATGCTCTCACCTGGATGTAGAGATAATGTGCGATAAGAGGAGGTCTTTCGGATATCGAGCTCTCTACTGTGTCCACTCCTTCTCTTTTACTCAGTTCATCCTGTATGGACGCCAGAAGAAACAGTAGTGTGAATTAACCGATGAAGACGGAGATTGTTATATGGGTGTAAACTTCGGAACGGGTTACAGACCTGCACGATACTGTCTCTGCTCGCATCACCGTTGCCAAAGATGATGTCGCTTTCGGAGTCGCTGCTAGATGGGCTGTCAAGAAGGCAGAATGAGATCAAACTCAAAGCCGGACATAATTCTGATGATGTTGCCAAAAGACAAAAAAAACTGTCATGCTTTATACAGGTGAAGTAGCAATAAGAAAGTCTTTTGTTTAGAGTGAGACCAGAGCAGGGATGTGAAAAACAAACTCCCAGTCATTATCCTAACCCTGGGTTAGTCACTGCTCCTCTGTCCCCATTGCTCCAACAGACTTAATTACAAATGCCGGCCGTGTTCAGCCCTGAACGGCAGGAAACCTATACTAATACAACGCTGCCACCTACTGGACACAATACTAAGTACAAAAGTCAAATAAACGGTGGCTTAATAAATGCTTTTATTCAAAATGAATAATTCAGTTCTTTATTTCAAAACATTACTTAAACAGCGCCTTGCATAAGTCTGACTGACGCTGGGTAGAGCATACTCAGCAAGGCTTAAAACTCCAGAACCTTCAAACTGACTGTCCCTCTGTGGTGATGCCTCTAAACTCAATCTGGACAGCAGAATCTGTCATGATCTTCTAAAAAAATGGGTGAAGAGCAGCCTCGTCCGTGAAATATTAACTACCCACTAACTTGATCCCACTCCAAAAAAACAAAAAATCTGCCCTTACACTAGCTCTTGCACCTCAACTCTGTGTACTTCATGCATCTCAATTACAAATCTTATATTATCACCCAAATGAGGATGGGTTCTCTGTTGAGTCTGGGTCCTCTCAAGGTTTCTTCCTATTACCATCTCAGGGAGTTTTTCCTTGCCACCGTCGCCCTCAGCTTGCTCATCAGGGACAAACTGATTCACTACTCTCACTTTCCATTATTGTCTTTGATTGTGTACAGCTGCTTTGTGACAATGACCATTGTAAAAAGTGCTATAGAAATAAAATTGAATTGAATTGAATTATATTATAGCAAGACTTGCATTATCCTCTGCTCGATATATCGCTTTGCTTGTATGTCATCATTTGTAAGTCTATGCAAAGCTGTGTATTGTGTAAATCTTAAAAATATATATATATATATTTTGGAGCATCTCATTTTACATGTGCTCATATTAATAGTAAATCCTGAATCTGGTGTAAGAACGTACAGGAAAGATGGACAGAACACGTCTGCCTCGTCTTCATCATCCTCGTCGCTCGAGTCGGTGGCGTTGCACTTGGCACTGGATGATCTCTCAAGAGATGTGCTCCACTCCACCGAACTAGCCAGAGCCGGTGGGGGCGCATCGTCTTCCACGTTGTCGAGGAGCCCGAGCTCGTTGAGGCGGGGACGAGCAGCGGGGCGTGAAGGCCGCTCAGGGGTGCTGGCTGGCTCGGACGTGTCGCTGTTCTCCACCCCTGTGGACGGCGCCTCGTGTCTCTCAATCCACGCGTTATAGTAGCGCACAATGTTCTCATGGTTGAGGCGTGAGAGCAGTGTCACCTCTCCCTTAATACGACGGAACTGCTTGCTAGCTGGATTCACCTGGATGCGTTTGACGGCGTAGTAGCAGCCGTCCAGCTTGTTTTGGACCTAGGAATAAAGGAGCACAGACAAATGAATACATACGGGAAAAAAAATAAATAAGGCAATGTCCAAATAAAGAAACAGACTTTACTGAAAAATTATTTCTCAACATGGATGAATTCATCACCTTGATAACTGCTCCAAAAGCACCTTTCCCCAACAACTGGAGCTCCTCAAACTCGTTGAAGTAACGGGAGAACTGTTTCTGTACCACTGTACCGAAAGGGGCGCTGAGAAGGTGATTCCTCGGGATGACCGTAGACGCAAAATCCACATCGATGACTGACAAGAAACGTTGTTCACAAAATAAACATAGTATTTATTTTATCTATCCCTGTGTTCGACTTAGCAAGCAACAGGCAAAGGGATTTTTTCATTCAAGTTTGTGAAACAAAGCCAGAATTTGTGCAGGAAGACTAACAGAGCAACATTTGGCCTCTAATGACAACATAAATAATAATAAAGCTTTAATGGCAATTAACTAGTAAGTTTAATTAATTTGGCATCCGAACTAAACAGGAGCACACACAACCCCAAGAGACAAACTACAAGAGACACATATGCTTTGTCCACTGCTAGGGTGAGTACAGAGTAAGTTAACTTTATACCTTGGAGAACAATTGAACATTATACTGTATACTCTAACCATCTTGTGAGAGCCATCTTAAAAATAGGAAGACAATATTTTTTGCGATTCCCCGACCCAAAATATCAGATGGGTAAAAATGAATACAACAGAAATATCTTCAGGGTTTTGGACGTATCACCTCAGTGGAATGGCTGGGCTTGGACAGAAAGTGTGAGAAGGTTCATTGGTGAAACTATCTTCAACCATACGCCTGAGTCTGTACTTGTACTTGACATGAAAACTCTCCAAGTCTAATCAGCAGTCCTGCTATGATGACTAAACTCCACAGAAAAACTCCACCATCACAGACAGAAAAACTAATCTGTAGCATCTTATTAACTCATTATTAAATGTTGTAGGCAACACATTTGACCGTATACTTTTTGACCTTAAGAGCTCTTTTAAGCGTTAAGATGCTTTATGAATAACTTTTTCTTTACTAGGATCTTCTCTTTTATTTTAAGGGGAAACATACACATTTATAAGAATTTCATCACTAGGAGCAACTCTTTGCACTAAGAATTTTTCATTAAGATGAGCCTGATCCTTAGTTCTCTCATGAAAGAAAGGTTTTCCCCTGCTAAAGCTTTGCAAAACTACAGGTTAAACTGTTTGTTTTTTTAACTTTTTTTTCTCTAATATGATAACATTGTGTGTGTGTCAATGGAAGAGTACCTTCTGGACTGGACTCCTGGCATGGAGGAAGGCTCTTTGGTGAAGGTGGTCGCAGGAAGGAGTGCTCTAGCAGCTGCTGAGCGTTCCAGCGGTCAGCATCATTAAGACACACACACCTGTGTGTAAAACAAATCGAGTCAACCTCACACACACCTGCAGACAAACTTGTATGGCTCCACCAAGTTCCAGAAAGAGTTTTTTGTCCCTCCTCTTAAAAACACTGTGTAGAACTATACACAAGAGATTTCTCTTATATAAAAAGTTTCAAGTAGAGCTTAAAACAAAACAAAAAACAAAAACATTTTAAAGATTCAGATCATTTGTCAGTACAGTGAGCTACAGGGATACAAACGAACAGTTTGGGATTTAAATTATGACTAGCAGGTAAAATCAGGAACATGCAGGCATGTGGAAACAAGGCTCAGAATAAAGCTCAGTGTAAAGCTAGTCAGATTCCTACAGTATCTTTAAGATGTGATGCGAATATTGTACAAACACAATATGAAGAATTAGAAATGATAATAGAACAGGATGATCATATATTTGTCTGTTTCCTTAAAGCGAACTAACCTACTAATTTACAATGCTACTAGGTTACCACTAGGTCTAAAACGATTAGTTCACATTGTTGACAAAAAAAAAAATGTATATAA
>JAOTRN010000002.1:5571822-5584548 GCA_028566695.1 Bagroides melapterus
CACACACACACACAAACACATACACACACCTAAAAATTCCCTTACATCAAACAAGAAAAAATAGAAAACAAAAATACAAGCAAAGAAAGTTAGTTTTGAATCACTCGCAAACCCAGTTGTGGGTGCTCCACTCACTCTTTTGCAAAGAGAGAGAGAGAGAGAGACAGACAGACAGACAGACAGAGACTGGTGAGGGAAAAAAAACTTTATTGAGGCGATAACATAAGCGATAACAGGACCTAACTTGTCTTTCAGACTTTCCACAACAATAAAACTCTACTACAAATTGTTCAAATGTATGATGCGTCATTAATTAATAAACTGAAGCATTTTTTGGCAAATCGTTGTGGTATAAATGGAAAAACACACTCCATCACTCCAGGCAAATTCATTTCTGAATCATTTCCACAGTCAATATGTGTAATTCCTTACACAGTTCTCCTCTAAGCTTCTTTCAAAAGAGTAATTTTTTAATGACATAATATGTCATGGATTAATTAACCCTTAACTCCTTTCCCCCAGAGGCCAAAAATGGAGTTCGCTCTTGTTTTGTTGTGTCCATGTTGAACATTGAATGACTTTGTCTTAGTATTGCTTTTAAAGTATCTGTAGAGAAGCAGGTCGTAATACACATCCACAAAGTTGTAACAGAGTCCTGTTTATTATTATCAAAATCTTTTATATTTAAACATCTGTCATGTTACACAGGCATTTATTAGCTTACACAGGCCATGAAGAGCTCTGCTTCAATAGATTCCTAATGAGAAGGCGACCAATTCAGACCCTTGTAGGCCAACTGCACACAAGCTGCATCCTGTTAAAACAACAAAAAAAAACCTTCCCTAACTCACCGTGTTTAAGGTGGCTCCTCATTTTAATCCCTAACAAGAAGTAATATGTAAAGCTAAGGATGTGCAGTTCTCCACTAAAGATGAAGTATTATATGGGCCAAATTCCCAACTGAATATTGCAGAGCCAGCTTCATCTTGTACATTTTATTGTAATATCTAACCTAAGAATGTTCTTAATTCTTAGCAGGCTGTGATTTTTATAACACAAAAAATAAGTTATTGATGCTAGTTATACCAACAGTCTTCATTAACTCATTTTTTTATTATTATTTACTCACTATAACGTTTTGAAGTCCAGTAACTGAAAATATTCATCAGTTGTAAAGTCATCTGGTTGTTAGCTGCTGCCAGGATGATCACAACATTTTTTTAACCACAAAAAAGAAATTCTGATTTTGGATGCTGGCAAGAAGAGTCTGAATATAAGATAGCACACAATATATTGTAAGTTAAAGCAGACTGTTCGTTACCTTCACATAAACAGCAGCTAAACAAAGGTTTTACTCACAGCGAACGTCTGACACCTTCATGCCAATGTCAGTAACCCCTTTGTCTGAAAAATGGTAGCTAAAAATAAGAGATGTAAATGCTAGTCAGACAGATAGTTAAACAGACATTACACCTGTGACACCATTAAACTGTGAAGAGCATTGTACCTAATAAAGGGCACCTCCATTTCCTCTGGGGTCAGGCTTTCCTCACACTCCTGCAGGACAAATTAGCTTTGAATCATTAAAACTCACACCGTAAATGTTTACAGCCTCCCATTCAGGGGAATAACAGCATATGTAGATACACATCAGGTGTGAAACAGAGAATTACCTCAGGGTCACAATGTTCCTCTGAATCACTGTCACTGTGGGGAGAGTGAACTTGCTCCTGCTATCAAGTTCATAAAGACATAATACCAAAAGGAATACACATAATCCACAAATGGCTCAATGACAGACATCTCTAACTTGTTTACAGATTCACCCTTAAGACAACAATTTAACTTATCACAATTAGTCACTCCCAAAGTTTTGTCCTATCACAACATCCCTTATCTGTATACCAGTGAAACAATCCTCTGTGGAATCCCTGCAAATGACAAATAACTGAAACTCAAGATCTATTTCACGTACTCATCTAATCATCATTAATGTCAATGGTCTTCATGAGAGTAATAAAGGCTGATTACCAAGTGATTGATGAAGCATGTCTTGGTGGTTTTAAACCAGCACAGTCGACTCTCTGAGCCCCTTATCATCATAGAGGAAATATCCTCTAAAGTCAACTGACAAGAAACAGATAAAAAAAACAATAACAAAAAAAATGAGAACTTGTAAAGAAGGGTGTCTGTGAGTTTGTATCTCAATTTCAGCACTGTAGAATACCCCAGACTGGAATATGGAGGCGTCTGCAGAGAGGAACTGGATATTTTGGCGGGTGCTGATCAGCTCACCAGCATTGAGCGGCTGTGAAAAGTATTGAGAACTAACATTCTGTCACTTCCCTTACATTAAAAACAACCTTGTAACATCCAGTGGTCAGCTTTAGTAAATAAATGAAAGGTTGGGTTACCAGAATGACAGGTGAAGGGTGTTGGTGATGTTCAGAGTGCAGCAGCTTCAGGTTTGGCTCAACGATCACACAAGCACAATTAAGCACTGCAGTTATTATATAATTTTTAATTTTGTGATGAAACAAGAAATAATCCCTTACCTGAATACCATTGAAACTGTCCTCAGAGCTGGCATAATAAGAAAATCCCAGCAAATGTAACTCAAAGACTACAACTGTATTTCATAAAAGTGCTCTAATAATCATTAATGTCAAATCCCTTCCTGAGAGTAATAAATACTGTGATTACCTCAGCAGTCAAGCTGTGTGTCAGAAATGGGTGTATCCTCAAGAACAAAAAACAGACTCAAATGCGGAGATAACTTAAACAGATACGGTTTATTAACCAAATAACAAACACTAACAGGGAACACTAGGTACATTACACAGAAGGAAGCTGAATACTGAACATTAGACAAATAAAGACACTGAAGACTCGATGCTAACTACAAAGGGGCGTGAATAAATAGACAGGATTAGACACATAAGGGACAGATGCGGGGAAGGACTAAAGGGCAAGGCTTGGCAAGCACACGTGAACACAGGACATAAACAAAGACACATGGCACAAAAACACACTGCTGGAACGCCTCCTAATGTTCCAGCATGGAATGTCCAAGCATGACCATGTTTGTGTCTCTGCCAGTTTCACACTAGCAGAGTTGGCTCTCTGGACCTTTATCATCCTGAGGAGGTTTCTCTTAATGTTGACTGGCAACAAACAGAGGAACAAAACTAAACATTAGAACTTGTAAAGCTGGTTGTGTTTGTACCTCAGCTGCAGCCCTGGGAGACGTAGGAGTCTGCAGTGTGGAACTGAACATTACAGCAGGCTCTGATCAGCTCACTAAGCACTAAGAGACTGAAAAGTAAAGCCCAGTGATCAGGACTTCTTATCGTAGCAGTTTCACACTAACACATCTTTAGTAAATAACTGAAAGATTTGGTTACAGGACGACTGCTGAAGGTTCATGGCAAGGTTCATTTGACAGCAGCTGCAGGTTTGGGTCAAGAACCTTAACTCACACAAAACATGCAAACTTAGAAGCTTACATATTTAAATGTGGCTAAAATTTTGCTGTTTAGCTGACACATACCTGGAGGACAGCAGGAGTATCTTTTAAAGACTACAACCTCAGTTGTTGTTCAATAAAGCATTTGAATTATGCTTTCAAAATGTCACATGCAGAAAAGGCAAAACAAGTCTTTAAAAGTTGCCACAAACTTAAAAGCCCAGCAAAGAGTCTCAAGCCTTCTGTCCCTTTCCATCACCCTAATATATCTAAATATTATGCTGCGTAATAATTAAAAACAATAGGTTGCTGTTGTAATCCTGGTTCTCTGAAACATTGAGTGGAGAGATCCTCCTATAGGAATGGCATCCATACCTGACCTCTGCAGAAGCACCCAATTGCACCAAGTCTCGCTAGACAGACAAGAGCTTGCAGCCAATGCCCAGTAAGGCCCCACAACCTTACCTGAAGGCATAAAGGACCTGCAAGCGCTTCAATTCCTCAGTAAGTGTATTTGCTTCTTGTGCAGTAAGCGGGGCAAAGCTGGTGGATCTCTCCACTCAATGTTTCAGAGAACCGGGGTTACGACAGTAAACTATTGTTCTCTTTCACCATCTCGTGTTCAAGATCCACCTATGGGAGAGACATGGACAGCTCCCCGATTGCCCAATACTGGTTGCCCTTCCCGAAAAGAGCCTGTCCTGGCCATATACGTCCATAAGGCAAAAGGGTCTGAAAAAAGTCTGATCCTCCGAGGAGGAAAAAGAAGAAGGGTGAAAAGCGGATTGCTCTAACACCTCCCGTGTGAATGAAGGGAAGCATTTAGGCATGATCTCTGAATTAGGCTTAAGGAAAACCTTATTTCAACTAAGAGAGAATTGAGTGCACGAGGAATGCACTGAAAGTGCATGAAGCTCACTGACACCTTTAGCTGATGCCAACACCAGGAACAAAGCCGTCTTAAAGGACAGCAGCTTAAGGAAAATACTGTCTAAGGGCTCAAAGGGATAATGAGACAAAGCCTCCAGCACCAAGGAGAGGTCCCACTCAGGAACATTTCTTCTAATGACAGGCAAAGAATGAAAACCCTTCATAAATCTGCAGATTAGAGGATGCTGCCAACCGTCGAGCCCTCAAAACCCACATGACAGGCAGAAATAGCCGCCAGGTAGATCTTAATCATGGAAAAAGACCTGCCTTTATCCATAAGGTCTTATAGGAAACACAAAATATCAGAAATTGAGCACTGATAAGATGTGAGACCATGCCATCGCACCACCCTTCAAACACCTGCATCTTACAACCGTATAAGGACCGTGTAGAAACGGCCCTAGCGTTCTGTATAGTGGCAACCAAAAGCGGGAAGCCCAAGTGCGTTTAAGTTAACCTTCTCACAGGCCAGGCCCAGAGAGCGACCCTGACTAGGTTTGGGTGACGAATCTCCCCATTCGCTTGAGACAATAGGTCTGTGCGGAGGGGGTGGCACCATGGCTGTGTGTCTAACAGACGAATTATCTCTGCCAGCCGTGGTGCTCTGGGCCACCTGGGTGCTACCAGGATCAGAGACAGGCCCACCTCCCTTACCCTGGCCAATGTGGGAATTATCATGCACAGGGGAGGAAAATCATACAGCAGCACTTTGGGCCATGGATTGGCCAGTGCATCCACCCTGAGGGGCGCGTCCATATCCTTTAGCAAAAACAACATAGGACAATGGCTGTTTGAGGGTGCCCACTATCTGAGGATGGAGATAGAAGATCCGCTCTTCTGTTCAGGATTCCCGGGACGTGAGTCACACGCAACGACAGAAAGAACCAGCATTCATCATTCAACCATTCATGAACGCTCTCATTCTCAGAAGTCCCAGCGGCAACACCTGGATAGATGATGTGCGATATTGCCCTCTTGCTCCCTCTCTGAACTGCGACAAACAGTACATTAGAGAGAGAACGCACTGGAGAGAGACACACTCACATGCAGACCAAGCTCAGCTCCAGACCCAGGAAAATTACACACAAATTCAATCATCAATGTATGTCAAAATCTGTAGACCTGACATTCTCAGGGGTGCTAAGCCCACCTCCGCACACAGGCAAAAACTCCTCAGACTCCTCAGCCCAAATGGGAAAAATGTGAATTCGTAACATGTTCCCTGATAAGCAAAGCAAAGAAATTTCCTGTGTGGAAAAAAGCATCTTTCCATCTTTTTTTATGACTTTGAACAAAGTCTTGTGACATAGCATTTTGAAATTGCATTTAGTCAAATGTTTGTTCAACATTCGGACGTCCAGAATGGGGCAGAGAGAACCTTCCTTCTTTGGAACCAGGAAATAGCGAGAATAAATTCCCTGATTCATCAGATTAGGGGGACAATCTGAATCGTTCCCTTTTTGAGAAGGGAAGAGATTTCCTATTTCAAAAGGTGAGCTGCATCCTCCCCCCGTGTGTGACGAGAAAACACCACTGAAATGATGGGGTCTTTTTACAAACTGCAGTCTGTAACCCTGCATTATTGTTTGCATCACTTGTAACTCATGAGTGACCCCACCCAAGCCAAGGAAGTGCTGTCGCCGAGTAGGCTCATTTGTGATACAATGGCGCCCTCTAGGGACGACATGCATCCGTTTAGAGAGATTTCTCCCGGCAGAGAGAAGTTCTCTTTCTGACATGAATCCAGCTGAATCATTTGTTTTAATGTGTTTTCTGTGTGACTCGTAAAGGGGAACACAGGGGCTGAAGCCTTTATTTGGGTGAGGGGAACGTATGTGTGGTGTGGTGACACTGCTTGTGCACTTTTCCTCACAAAAGACTCCCTGAATATGGGGGGAGAACACACAATGCCCACTGAACATATGGGTTGGGCAGCCTCGGGAGAGACTCTCTGTCTTTTAGACAGGGGCTCTGGGGCAAGAAGAGAGTCTGGAGAGCTTGCGGCCCATAAAAACAGACCCGTCAATGCCCCCATCGATCGAACATCAGGCCGGCCACTTGTGTTTCGATTCATTGGGGGTCGGGTTTGAAGGCTTCCCGGCCACGGCCGTGGCGGGAGTCATTTTCCACCAGGGCTTAGCAGAGAGTGAGTAATTCTGCCGCAGAGGGGGTCGTCATCACCCACCCGAGTCAGAGAGGCCGAGCTCAACGCACAGGGTAGCGGCAACCTTGTGATGCATAGGAGCTTTTTAGGCATCAAGAGGCAATGGCTGCCATTCTCTGGATCTTCTACAGCCTCCTCTGCATGCTTGAGCCCCATACAGATGACGCAAAATGGGTGTGAATCCTTGGTGGCGATAAGCGCACCACATGCAGCCAGGCAGGCCGTGATAGGCTGTCCCAGGAAGAAGCAGCACTCTTAGAGAGAGACATAGAAAAAAAGTGTGGCGGGCAGCCACGGAAAGGGGAACAGGTGAAAAGCAAGCAGGCGAGCAGCCTGAAGACAATCGAGAGTGTGGGTGGCTCAGGATGCAACACAGCTAACCTAGGCTGGAATAAAACAATCACGTCTGCAGAGGCTGATCAAGCGATATGTCCTCCTGAAGACACACAAGTGAGCATCGTTAATCCAACCGAGCTGTGTAAGTGCAGAGATAGTGAGAAGCAAATGTCAACTGAGGAATGGGAGCACTTGCAGGTCCTTTATGCCATCAGGTATAAAGGACCTGCATAGGGCATTGGCTGCGTGCTCTTGTCTGTCTTGTCTTCTCTTGTCTTGTAGCTCTTGTCTGTCTAGCCAGACTTGGTGCAATTAGATGCTTCTGCAGAAGTCAGGTACGGATGCCCTTCCCATAGGTGGATCTCAAACACAAGATGGTGAAAGAGAACCTCAAAAACTGAGTACAGCAAGCACTTTTCATACCTTTATACTCACTATGATATTGTGTAAATTAAATGATTAACAAAGTTATCTAGGTAGATAACATACAACTGTAATCAGGTCCTTCACGGTTCTAACTGGATAATCACTAGTCAGTAAACAGTAGTAGTAATGGGGTTAATATTATATTGCGGAAAAAAAATGAATTCTCTTTAGCTAAGCTCATCAAATCGGTTCAGGTTTTTAATGTGTAATCAATAAATTAATAACAAAATCCTTTAGCGTGCTAGCTGACGAATCCCTAGTCTAAGGAGGATTTAGTGTAAATTAAATAGCCAGATTTAATTGGAAGCAGTCTCATCAACTAATGATTTTATTGTGTCATTTAAGCCAGCCACCAAGTTTGCTACATGCAAAGGACTGTATTCCTATTTCAGGTAAGAAAATTTTTGTAGGTTTATACAATGTATGGCGAAGTTGCTTTGCAGACCTAAAAAGAAAAGTCACAAATTCACAAGTCATAAATAATATTTTAAATCTTATTTCTTTTCCACTAATAGATTTTAAATATGAAATCCTCTCAATTATTATTATTAACTTTACATTTCGTATTCAACAAGTATTTTTGTGCTAGTCAGGTACCAGAAGAATTGTTTGCTCATGACAGGTACTATATACTGCAATCACAAGTGGACACATGAATCCAAAGCTGTACCTGATAAGTATAAGTAAATTAGTTAAAATTGGTAACTGACAAAACCAATGGTTATGGTCAGAGGATTTTCAAAGCCAGCTAGTATGACAAGATGACAAGCACTGTTTGTTTTGCAGCACAAATGGCAAGGCATTTAGAGCAGGATCATATCTCTGAGTTTGATGTTCTGAAACCTTTGAATTATCAAACCTTAATGATGAGGTTTGTACATTGTAAGCTGTGTTGCAATAAATGTGCATGATTATGCAACTATATTTATAAAAAAACTATGTTTTTATGGTCCCAGAGTACTAAGTATAGTTCATTAACTCTAACCAAAATGTAAAGTCTTAAAATACAATAAGTGGCAAGAGGAAGATCTTGTGCACAGCCAGGTACACTTACCTGGGGAAGAGCCTGCATCATGATGCACTATGGGAAGAAGGAACGCTAGCAGAGGCAGTGTGATGTTCTGTGCAATGATCTGCTGGTAAACCTTGGGTCCAGGCATTCATGTAGACGTTACTTTAAAACATAGCACCTACCTAAACATAGCTGAAGAACAAGTACACCCATTGAGGGCAATGGTTTTCCCTAATGTCAGTGGCCTTTTTTCACCAGGATACAGTGCCCTACCGCACTGCAAAAATTGTTCAGGTAGATGGTTTGAGGACTTGTTTTGCTTTGGTGGCACATGAATGAATCATGGGGGAAAAATAATGGGTGCATCATAGTTACAAAAGACAAACCACTGAACAATGATACTATGGAATGAGGAGAAATATTTATTATTTATTTATTATTTATTATTTAAATATTTAATATTTATCAGAACTTCCTTCAGCAACATGCAGTTCCTTACATGTCAGCATCTCTCAATCAGCCTTCAATTTTCAGGCAAGACAATACATGTCATACTGCAAAACAGGAAAAGTTGTTTCTTGAAGCTATGAACATTAAAAATTCTGATATTTCCAGCCCAGAGTCCTGATCTAAACTGAGTGAAAATCTCTGGAAAATCTTTGCCAACAAAGTTACTGAATTGTGGAAAAGACTGGAAGAAGATGTGCTGAAGTCATGGTTACTAATTTTGATCAGTATGTCTCCACAAAATAAAGGTTTTTGTTGAAATAACTTGGTTATTTTGTAAAACATGCTAGTTTTTGACCATACTGGTATACACACAAGCTTATATTCCCTTTTTTAAGAATGTTGAGCGAAAAATTTAACACTATTTCAGCAAGTGTTTATATGTTCTTCTTTAGGCTAACTTTGATCGTCACTGCATTAGATATTGTTGAGAATGCTTCACCACCGTCAGTCCTAATCTGTGCTGGTTTCTTTCAATTGCTGTGAAAGTTACACACGCACTTTTACTGTAGACGTAGACGTTAAAACCATTTAACCTTTTACGTTTAACTCTTTACATAACGGCTTTCTGCCGCAGGCTAGCGCTGCCAAATGAGAAAGCACGTGTCTGAAGATTAGCCAATCAGAAAGCAGTGACGTGCGCCACGAAATTTGAACATTGTTGTGTAGCCAATAGCGTTGTGTTTGTGGGGCAGCGCTGCCGTTTGAAACACTTCCACAAAGGAAGTATAGTTAGAGAGCTAAAAGTTGGCTAACTGCTGCCTTAGGACGGTAAAGTTAATGTTGTTTACATAGAAGACGGTTATAATTCGTATTATGTTTGAATACGGATTGGGGAACGTTAAATGTGTCAAAATGTTGAACAGGTAGGGAGGCTAGCCAGCTAACAGTGCGCATATTTATTATAAAGCAACATAACGTTAACGTAAACGAGATGATCCTACTGTAAGTAGCGATACTTTTCCAACCGATTAGCTACGCTGTGTTTATGCGCTGAAATAATAATATATTCTGCTCTATCGCCTTATAAGACGCACGTTTTCTATAACGTCTGGAGTTACTGGTTTTGTTTAACAGTCCTCTGCTCTATGGGGATGGTGTAAACTTAGCTAAAACCGAAAGCTAGTCAAACTTCTGGAGTATTGATACAGGCATTTATACTTTGGCGTGTCTGGACCCCTTGTTTGCTAAATAGCGTTCTTGGGCATCTAGGCTAAATATAACGCTAAGTAGGTGAGTTCAGTGTAAAGAAGAATAAATATGAAAACCGCAGAGAGGAATGTGGTGCGTCTTGCAGTTGTGCAGCACCTTCGCAAAACTTACGCCATCAAGACGAAGAACTGGAACAAATGCAAAAGCAGCAAGACCACACCGGGCAATGCGGTGAGGAAACACAGCCAGTCTGTGCAAAATGTAGCTGTATAACATTGTGTACCTGTTTGGTTTAATGTTTAACAGTTTCAGCTGTTTTCATTTGACGTGCAAGTTTCTGTGGGTTGAAAACAAAGGTTTTCTCTCGCACTTCATGATTTATTTTTTTAGCAAGTTGTTTTAAATTATTTTCAACAAATGAGGAAAAGTTGCCCGATTTCCTGTTTAGTTCTGAATACACGACGCACATGAAAACCTGTTTCCGTGGCTGCACGGAACGGAAGATTTTTTTTAATGTCTTTAAAAGAAAAGAGCACTTTACCAAAAAGTTAAGTTTTTTTGTGCGTTTCTAAAGTCTAATTATTCCTGTGTAAACAAAGTAGGAGACTATTTTAGGTTGCTTATGAACCACAAGGAAAGAGAATTATGTTGAAGAATGCCATAGATTACTCGTGACTAGTATACATTAGTAACACAGGGCCTTAATTAACCTATCTGTCCATTTGCCTGTAAAGTTTTGTCAGCTTACTTTGTGGTTGGACCATTAACAGACATTAATTTCAGTGTTTTCTTTTTATATAAAGGTAGAATAAACTAGGATCACTTTGTTTTGAATCCAGTGGATCATGTAATAAGCCATAGTCAGATCTTCTCTGGAGGTGACTTGAATAGTTTGCTTACAAACTGTTTTAGGGAAGTGGTTTGTTCACGGTTGTGAGGAAATCACATTCATCACACAGATGCATTCAGATGTGGCATTAACACATGTAACATGAGTATATGTGTGAATGCAGTCTAGGTGTGTCTTGGAGGTGTGTTGTGAAATGTGGTCTGGGTTGCATTTGACCACATCAGGCTACGCTCACATATAAACCATCACACTGCTCATTCGTTTTCAGTGAGCACCATGACCAAAGAGAGAAGGAAATTCTGGTATCATGGAAACGTTTATCATTATCACCTTTCCCAATGGAAGTGAAGACAGCATACACTTCTTTTTCCTTCATTTCGTATATGTTGCATATATACACTGTTGAGGTTTATATACATACGACGAATCTCCCCCCGAATGTATTCCTTTAGCATCAAGAAAACTGATTTGTAAATATTACTATTTAAACCAGTAGTAGGACTGAGGACTGGTGACCTTCTGTGATCAGATCAGCACCAAAGTACTGCATAATCGACTGCGTCATTTCCATTGGCAGATGATACGTAATCAGACTGGAAATTAAGCAGAATCCATGAATGTTCCCAAGCATCATTCTGCATTACTGGTACACACCCATAGGATTCTTTGGGGTTTTATGATTTAAACAGCTGAGATGGAAGTAGCTTCTTGTGCTAGATTCAATCATCATCTAATCTCACATTTAATTACATTTCAGTAGCAGGCCACAAGGGTAGACAGAAAAAACAGAATATTTCAGCCTGAAAACATATGAGCCCAAGCCTGATGCAGTAGATATGTTTCGACAGCCTTTTATCCAGCAGACAATATGTATAAAATCTGATTAGAAGTAAATGTTGGATGTGCATTTAAAAGACCAGATGTATATATGACTGTTTTGCCTGGTTTCCTGTGGTTTGAATCAGCTGAGACAGATGTTAATGCCAGGTGTTAAACTGGGCCTCTGAAACAATTTGGAATGTTAACAAGGATCAAATGTAAAAATATATTTTACATGTGAGGTAAACTAAACATTGTTGGTTATTTAAAAGGCGAGGAGCCACTCAATATGACCTGACCTAATTTCCTGTTCTGGTGGAAATTGTGAACATATCAAATAATGCTGTCGATCCATGATGAATTCAAAACGAAGGTGGGAAAACGGTTAGCTTCATGAACTGTTTTAAAAATGAATGATTTCTATTTATTCATGGGGACCTTCCCTCTTAATAGAATAGAAGATGCTTTATTTGAAGCTAGTTATTTTTAATGATTTCATTTGAAGTAAATGAAGTAATAGAACTGGCTGCGCACACAACTTTGAAACGTTTTTGTTTTTCAACTGAACACTGACGGACCTGTTCACATATTTTCCCCCTCAAAACTCTAATTCACTTGGCAGACCTGAGATGTCTGTTCAGTTAAAATGTAAACAGGGTTCCCATCCCCCAAGCCATGGAATGGCTCTCATCATCAGCCATCTTGACATATTTTTCATGTGTCGGCTTGTAGTAATGAGAATCAGAAGTATTGCAGGTGCAAATTTGTGACCTCATGAAAATACGTTAGAATCCCGCTTCTAATGGTGGCATGCTAAATTATGTTTCTTTTCCAGACGAAGGTCTTTGGCGTGGCTTTGGAAAGTCTACCACATTGTCATGTGCTAGACTACGGTGATATACCCTGGTAAGATTAGTTTATTATCTTTTAAACGATTGTGTGTTAACTTCATCATTGAGTGTCTTCAGTCATGCAAATACACCCTAGGATGTTTTACCCCAGTTAACCAATTTGTATTTTATTTTTAAAATCAATGTAAGGTTTAGAATTAGATAATGAGAAGT
>JAOTRN010000002.1:5590991-5602237 GCA_028566695.1 Bagroides melapterus
AAACAGTACTGTACTCAACTCCAAGCAAGGACGTGGCTACTGTAATCACGGCTTGAAGAAAATGATCTAAACCCCTGAAACTGTATATTCATTCCTGCTAGTAGGCTACTAAAAGCTGTGTTGTGGCTCTGAGAAGAGAAAAACATGTGCCATGGGTGAAGTGATTGAGAAATGCTGAGCAGCTGCTTAGGCAAACCTGCTTCTATCTATGTTATCATTTAGCTACCTTTTAAAATGAATATTCAATTAGGTTAACTGACTCCAGTTTTAATTTTCTAGTCTTTTCCGCTGGTACGCCTGTTGTTGGAACCCCTAAGCGCAAACTGCCCTTAGAGTCAGGACACAGTTACGGATTTTCCAACAAGAAGCGCAAGTCTATCAAGAACATCGGGCTAGACCTTCTGCCAAATGCCTTTTTTGGAGGAATCTCCACTCCTGGATCAGGTACACATTAACTCTGGACAAGGCCTTAATCAGCATGCTCATACCAAACTTCTTTCAATGACATTGATGAATCAGAATACATGACGATAAGTTATTATGGTACAATGCAGTGGGAAGTAGAACTGACAGCACTCTTAACGTTTACATAATATTTCTCGTGCAGTGGTCAGTAATGGATTTTTCTTAAAAATCAACCTTGCGGCTGCTAGTAACATGTATATAATATTCATTCATTGTTATAAAAATGGACCCAACGTTTAACATGAACAGATTACATCTTTATTGTCTTGTCAGTTCACAGTGCCTCAGGAACTCTGGATTCATGTAACTCGCCTTCAGTTGGTAAAAATAGCCGCCTGACTGCCAGCTCAGCTAGAAGAAAGAGCAAAAGACTGAACCACAGAAACATTAACAGGTATGTTACATCACTACCTTCTGAATGAAAATGGAAGCATTTTATTTCACGGATGTTTTCAGTTTAAAATTAAAATGTACTCTTTGGGTTTAGAGAAGTCTGTTCATCAAGTCTGCAATTAATTTGTTTGTATTGGGTTAGAGAATTACTCCATGTCCCAAAGTAGCTACATCATACATGGTCATTTTGTCATGCTGTTTTATATGTATTTATTCAAACACTTAAAACAGCATGACAATATGACCGTGTACAATGTAATTATTCAGCTTCATAGACAAAACAACCTGTTAGAAACTGGTCGCACCTATAAGTTGAATTCATGCTGCTTAAATTAAGCGTTGATCTCATCATGATGAAGCTTAGGAGAGCATTCAGATCTTTATATGCCATACTGTGTGTCACGCTTTGAAAAAGCACCAATTAGGATACTCCCTTCAGGATAAAACACAGCCCCCTAGCTCAACAGTTTTAGAAAAGCATCAGTTCACCACTCTGTCTAACCGAACACATTCCCAAGTTCTCTTTGACACTGTGAAGATAAACATTTCACATGGGTAGTAAAAGGAGTTACGCACATTACACACACGCCAAAATAATGCCTTATCATGTCCATTTCAAGCCTAGAAGCATTGTCTAGAAAACAAACGTTTATTTTTTTTCTAATGGGGTCAGGTCGAATGTGCTTTTAGGTTGATTTCAGAAAAATAAACATTTATTTTTCTGTAATCAACCTAAAAGCACATTCGACCCCACCCCATTAGACTCAGAACGTCTGAATATTTTTTTTATCCAACTAAAGTCCACTATAAAATTACATGCAAATCCATCCTTACACCTACCATACTATATGTGTTACTGCACAACATATCTTATAATACTGGTCTGCACTTGATGTACAAAATAATCCATTACTCACTACACAGGTGAAAATGGACTACACAGAAGCTGACTTCAAACAGTGGACACAAATTAACCAGACAGTTAGACACAGGACTTATGTACCTCTGACCTGTCAGTTCCTCAGGAGCTCTTAGTTCCACAGTCCCATTCGATTATAACCTGTTGTAGAAAGGACATTATTTAGTGTTCAGTCTCACCCAAATGATGATGAGGTTCCTCTCAGGGAGTTTTTCCCTGCCACTGTCACTTCTGGCTTGCTCATTAGGGTTAAATGTTAGAGGTTCTGAATATCACAGATAGGGGAAAAAACTAATAATCAACTACACAACCATGGAAAAACATTCTGCCTCCATCAAAAATGAAATAAAACTAAGACAAAACATAAAGCTACCAAATTATATTAAATGGACACCACTAAGTACATTAAATGGAATATACCTCAATAGCTTCTAGTACTCTCCACACACAAAATGCTCCAACATGGCTAAATTAAACACGCAAGATTTACAGAAACCAAAATTACACGTTAATTAACTCCCCTTCAGACGGACATTCCTGCTACTACTCCACTCGCTGTCCTGATCTCATGTCCATGTCACATAGACTGTCTTATCTGTTTTTGTTTCCTGTACAGTCCCAGCCGTACTGTACCGGTAGCAGCTCATAATCGCATTTATAATACAGTGGATTGTTTTAGATGTTTTATAGTACCAAGGATTCTTACTCATTTTCATTGATAAAATATTATATAACCACCAATAAACTTTAATTTGGGACACGACTAATACAACTTAATACCCTGAGTGCTTCGGATTTATGGTGCACATTAAGAAGAATTGAACGTTAATAGCTCCCCCTTGTGGATAAGATGTGTAGCTCACATTGTTACATTTATTAAGCTGAAGTAAATGTGCAAAGTTGAGCAACATTTTTAACTCTAATCTTTTGTGAATCATTTGCACAAAATTGGCCAGTTGAACTGTTTACCATTGAATGTGTGCTTATTTACTTTTCAGAGTTGAATCAGGAAAGTCGGGCTGCTTTTCTCCAAGGGCAGCCAAAAAAGAGCCCACGAGAAAGTCCTTGCGTCTCCGCTTCAGCCTCGGGAAAACCAACCGAGATTGTGTAAGTCCATCATCTCTGTCTGCCTCCTCAAGAAACTGCACAATTCAACTTTAATCAACCTCCTCAGTCTCCTTGTTCGTCAGTGCTATATATAAATTTGCATGTTTTTTTTTTTTTTAATGTGCTTGTAGAACATTGCATGTTAGAATGCAGATCATTTACTTGCAATTAATAGATGTTTAAAGGTTGTAATACAATCATTAATATTATACAGTTTGGGATGTTTGAGACCGTTGTGTCTGTCACTTTTTTTTTTTTTTTTGGGGGGGGGGGTCCTAATATGTTTGAGCCTAAATCAGTCAGCGGTCGACAAAACAGTTGGATTATAATCTGTCACTGGATTCAGTATCTGGAAATCTGCAATCCTGGATTGACCACTAACTCTATTATCATCCAGCTTTGCTTATAAATGTATGTTTCACAGTAGACAATGCAGTTTAGTCTGTTTTATAAGGGAACAGACTTTGTTGTCCTCTGGTGTGATGTGAAAACAAGGAAACACCACATTGAGCAGTAGCACCTGTTTAAATGACAGTATAAATACTATGCACAGCACTTAATATTCACACGAACATTATTACTGGAAGGGGTATTGAGACATGTTGGGAAGGACAGGTTTTTTTTTTTTGTTTTGTTTTTTTTTAAAGAATGAACAATAATTGTTTGTTTATTTTAACAGTGTGATGTTTGTCCCTTGTATCTACATGTTTTTTGTGACGGTGCCTAACTTTGCACATTTGTATTAATACTATTTTAAGAGAAGAGATGATGTTTTTAGTGCTGTCTAAGCTATAAATGTAACGACTAAAAATAAAATGTAAATTAAGAATGAAAGACACTAATGGTTAAAGTTTTAGCTGCTTTAACACCAAGTTTTTTAAAAGAGAGATTTACTGACAGATGGTGTGGTTTGGGTTTTTCTTTATTACCTGATATCTTGACACATTATAATGAAATGTCTATATACACCAAAATAAAAATTATATATTAATACTTGTACTCATTGGAAACCTGATCATTTTTTTAAAAAATTATTATTATTTCTGATTTCATTGTAGTTTTTTTTTGTTGTTGTTGTTGTTTTTATTTATTTATTTATTTATTTATTTATTTATTTATTTATTTATTTATTTATTTTCCTTCCCTCTCTCTCCCCCTCCATACTTCACAGCACTTGCAAGAGCAGACACATTTGTCTTATATACATTCAGGATTTAAAAAGAAAGTACCTTTATTATTTCAACAGAGTGTCATTTCAAATTCTCTACCGGTACCAAAGGGGTCAGAGGTCATTGGCTGGCGCCTAGCGACACAAGAGAGCGTCACCAGTTTTCACTTCAAAGACGCTGCATTTAGTCCGGCTGTACTGACAAACAGTACTTCACAAGGTCAGTCTTTATGTATGTTTTTTACTATTTTTAATTTGAAAGTGCTCGTCTGTTTGAGTAGAGTTCCTGTTATAGCTGAGGCTACAATGGACACTGCAAATTTTTTTAGGGACCTCTTGCCTTATATAATTCAAATCTGACCAAGTTGTAGAAAATTTTACATTAGCAATCTTTTGCCGTTTGAGCTTGTACAAACCAGCTCAAACGGCAAAAGATACTGTTATAAATGGTAATGGGATAAGAAATGTAGTCACAATTTTATGAACTGTATTTTACATCATGTCCACAAGCCATAAATAAAATAAAATTTTGTGCAGCATCAGAGCAAAAGGTGGTGTGAGCGTGAGATTACATTTACAGCGTTTGGTAGACGCATTTATCCAGAGTGACGTACGAGTGCTTTAAATTCTCTGCTGTTGAAAACATTAACTCCGGTTCACTAGGTTGCAGACTTAAGATAACACAGTCTTTTTTTTCTCCTTGAAGTACACACATACAACAAACATGGGAGAAAGTGCTAGTTCAGGTATTTCATGACGAGGTAGGTGTTCAGCCATCACTTGAAGATGGCTCAGGTGACTCTAGGGGAAGTTCATACCACCACCTCGGTGCCAGAACACAACAGAGTCCCTCTTATCCTGAGAGATGGTGGGACCAGTCGAGCAGTGCTGGTAGAGCACTGAAGATGAAGCTGGTCCGTTGTTGGCTTTGTAGGCAAGCGTCAGTGTTTTGAATCTGATGCGTGCAGCTGAAGGAAGCCGGTTGGAGGGAACGCAGCAGCGGGCTGGTATGCGGGAAGTTAACCCAGATATGAGGAAAAAGTAAATGTAGAGTGGAGAAGCTTTTGCTTCATAAAAGGAGAAGGGATATCTTTCTACAAATGACAAATTTTACAAATAACAAAATGTAATTTTTGTGGGATATGGTAAACTAGTAGTTAAAGTGTTGGTCTACCAGTCAGAAGGTTTGAGTTCAAATTCCAGGTATGCCAAGGCATCACTGCTGGGCCCCTAAGCAAGGCCCTTAACCCTCAATTGCTTGGTTGTATAAAATGGGATAAATATAAGTCACTGTGGATAAGGACGTCTGCCAAATGGTGTAAATGTAAAAGGCTATTCTTTTTGGTTTTCAAAAATGAAGGCAATACAATGCAATAAGAACAGGACAATCAGTGTAAATAGTTCTTTTATGTCTTCTGGGAAACATCTAAATGCATTATGAAGCTTCTGTAGGGCAGAATCTAATTCACACCTTAATGTGGTTCCAAGGCTTTTAATGTGGTGTGCAGCCTTCTTGAGAATCAATCTATGTTTATGTGAAACTTTTTCCCCCTTACATTTGTTGGTTGTCTGATTTGAACAGATATATTATACACACTGTTGCCAAATCTGTTTAACAGGAACCAAATACATCAGTAAATCTGAAGACAACCTGCTGACCCCTCGTGAGAAGAAAGAGCCCAGGACGTCCTGGAGTAGGGAGACTCTAGATGAAATCGCCGAACACTCTTTCTCGGACACGCCAATGAAAGCTTACCTCAGCTACCGCTCAGAGCCAACCATCGTCATCAGCAAACCAGCTGTAATCAGCACCATTCCGAGTCTCTGCTGTGCTGCTAGCGCCGAGAGCTCAACTAGCTCTGAGTCTTTCCAAGAAGAATGCGGCTCTGAGGCAGCTCCTAATCTTCTGCAGGTCACCCAAGCTTATGTTGCATCCGACAGTAAGAGTTCTACTACTAACCGAGAGGAACCCAAAGACACAGCAGAGGAACCTTCATGTGCAAAAGATATCCCTTCCCCTTCATATTCTTCTGTAATTTTAGTAAATTCAGGCGCACTAAATGTTGAAACACAACAGAAAGATTTGAAGGATGATAATGATAATATTTTTGGACAAGCCGAGTTTGTTCCCTTGTCTCCTCTGCATATAGACAGTACTCTGTTTGAAGCTACAGAGAGTTTAGATTTGGTCAAAGATACCCACAAGGCCTCTGTGAGCGCTGACAATGAGAACAATTTGCTGTTTAGAGACAGCTCAGTGCCATCTGCAGACTGTAGCCAGCTAATTGATGCCCTGGACATCCAAAGCCCTGTGGCCTTCAGGCTCAACAGTTCAATCACGGTTCAGTCTACACCATTTTCAGGAAAAGAGCAAGCGGAGGAACTCAATACCCTACAGTCTGAGACGAAGGCTCTGAAAGAGCGCCTGTTGGTGGAAATGTCTCACAAGTCTTCAAGTCAGCACAGAGCCACACTCGGTCCCAAGGAACCACGTCCGATGAGAGTGGCTGACCATGTCCAGCGTTTCAACTTGCTGACGATCAATTCACCCAAAGTCAAAGCCAGATCGCCTTTGAAGTTCCAACGAACGCCCGTACAGCAATCAGTCCGGAGGTTCAACTCTCTGAACCAAAGGAAAGACGTCCGGTCTGGGTGGTGTGCTACAAGTCAGGGTTCCACCATGACTAAAGCAGTTAGTTTAGAAAGTGGCCAGTTCAGTGGAGCTCCTCAGCATCCTCAAGACAATGCTGAAGTTTGTCCAAAGCCAAGTCAACCAGCGTCTCCGCAAAAACCTGCAAACAGACGGCATAGTGCTTTGGGAGATGTAACCAATACAGTATCATCCAAGGCAAAGGGCACTGGATTGTCATCAGCTCCCAAAAGTGCCATATCTGAAGCAGCCAAGTGTGTCCTGCTACAAGAAGCTGAGAAAGCGTACCGAGGTTCACCCAAAAACCCCCTCACACACGGCGTACTTCTCTCCGCTATGAAGCCTATAGATCTATAAAGTCCAACGAAAATGTGTTTCAGCTTATAGCTTTGCAATTTTTTTATTTTGTTTTCAGGGGATTAATTTATTTTGACTTTGCTTTTTTTGGTTTGTTTAGCTATATATATATATATATATATATTGTTACTATAATATAAGTTGTTATGAGCCAGAAAAATGTGAACATTTACGTGACCTTTTGCTACACGGCTCTTTTTTTGTGTACTGAGGCAAAAAGCCCATTTATTTGACATCATACGAGATGTATTCTGTGTTTGGGGGTTATCCAGGCCCAATGTTGAACAATGTTTGAACATCAATCTGAAAATTTTATTAATTTAACAGAAGCTAGGTTGATAGTGTGTGGTGTAATGGCAGAGGGCCTTGAGAGACACTTTGTATAAAAAAAAAAAACAACAACAAAAAAAAATGCAAGCTTATCTCCTGTAGCTAAAGCAAGTGAAAGATTGAATATACGGATTGAAAGTGTAAAGTGAAAGGATTTGTTGTCTGTACTTTATGACACTGTGTATGTCTGTGTGACCCGGATGCAAGGATTTTAGATAGCGGTCTTGTTTGCATTTTAATTTATTTTTTTATTATTATTTTTTTCTTTTCTTAATTCCAAAGGTAATGTTAAAGTCTTAAGCAGTGGTGAGAGAGTGAGTAATGAGAATGGTGGGGGAAAAAAAGTGTCAGTAGTGTGAAGGATTTGTATGTATGGAATTCCAGATTCGTTTTAGAACAAATATCAAAACTGTTGTTAATCTGTTATGTAGAATGTTTTGTGTCATGGAACTATTTCTGAGCATAAAATTACAATTACAAACCCATGATGAAGTTCATCGAAGTTCCTTTGTTTACCACAGTATGGCGCTGTACGTTTTAAAAGTTCCTCTGCTGGGAAGTCTTAGTAAAATGGCAATCTGTGCTTGATTAAAACCAAAGTATGATTATTTAACATAAACATGTTCATGTTAAATGTCACAAAGGGGATTAGATAGAGAATAACACACAGACCCAAGCACAGTGTTCTCTGAAAGACTTGGGACAAAAAATATATATATATTTCACTCTTCTAGAATATACAATGCTGATCCCTGAATAATTTTTTATTTTATTTTATTTTATTTTTTTTTAAATAATCTTAAGTATGCTAAAGTATGGGACATGCTGTACAAATGACTAATGGTTCATTTGTCTGGTATTTATTATATTTAGTGTTGATGTCATGGAGCTGATTGCTCAGAAGGTATTTTTTACATTTTAAGAATTGCAAGCTGCAATTCGGCTCACAGGATTCGAATCATTTGCTCCTTCTTATACCTAATTCCTTTAGTACCAACTCGTGTACAGGATTGCAGATGATCTGCATTAAACCTAATGTAAACATGATTTGAATTAAAAATGCTATAAACAATAGAATAATGTGTAATCATTGACATGGAAAAGCTTTTGGTGAGATGATACAGAAAAATTCAGTCATGTTTTCTTTTCTGAGGTTTAAAATGATCCTGTCTCCAGGATGTTCCACAGTGTTAAGTGTAGTTGTTAAACACAAATATATTAAAAGCATTAATAAATTAAAAATGTTAATTGTTGTCAGATTGCTGTGGTGTAATCACTGTTGTGCTGATGTAGGAATAATCCCCAGTCTGCAGCAACTCTTGTATTTGCTTTTAAGTGTCTTTAGAATCTTTCTCCTCCGTGCAACATGTTTTGACCTGCAAAGGATCATGGCAATGCGAAAAATTAAGCAGATTTCACTATGGTGTGATTCTGGTGATGTTTGAGAAAAGTTGCCAGCACTGACCATATATTCACCACGTGCCTTTTTAGGAACACCTGCACGTTCATGTAGTAAGCTAATCGTGCAGCTAGGGGTCAAGAGCTTCACTTAAACAGCACAAAAAAATTAAAGTAAAAGTGATTTCACACACAACACTAGTGTTTGCACAGAATGGTGCAAAACACACAGACACACAAATAAAGCATCTCCAAATGTTTATCAGTCCTAGAGGTGATGGGTTCACTCCTTTCACCCAAGAACAGGAATCTGTAACAATCATTTGCACAGACACCTCAAAAAGTAGACAACTGAAGACTGGATAAAGACATTAGTGGTTTTTTTTCTTCCTTTTTTATTTTTTTCTTCTTCTATCCAGTTTGGCTGAGTTTGCATTGCTCTGCTGCAACACGATTGGCTGAGAAGTTCATGACATGAATGAGTAGGTGTATAGGTGTTCCTAATAAAGTGCGCGGTTTGTGTAAATTCATCGAAATTTATACGTGAACGAAATTCATAAAGTCGACGTGATCGAAATTCATACGTGATCGAAATTAGAAATGAAAAAGACGCACGTGTCTGGAAAAAAAAATGCTGATTAATTAATTCAGCTCATGTGGAAACGAAATGTGATTTATAAATGTGAATGAATGAAAAGCAACAATAGCGTGATGTTTACGCACATACATGGATAGACAGTCAGGGGGAGTAGCTGGCTGTGGGTCCGAGTCTGGGAGCTGATTGACACTGTCCATGTTGACTACAAAGCTGTAGATCTTCATGGTGATTTAACACTACATCCACCCGAGTGTAATGGGGCGTACTCAGGCATGCCTTCAGCCCGTGCCTTATTAAAGGCATGTACATGTTGTAGCGCTACGGATGGTTTCATTCCCAGAGGGGAATTGTACGCAGTTTGCCTCCGATCTACCTGAAAAATTAGGAGCACGGGAACTTGGTTGACTTTTTTTGGACGACTTCTACATTTAATTTATTACTGTTCTGTGTAATGTGTCTCCTGTGAATAAATGGGAAGAGAAGTTTGCCTTTAACGTACACGACCCATGCGGTCACCAAATCCCGTTTAAGAACGATTCTATTCCTTGTCATTACTGATTGGGTGAGTAATTAGATTAGATTAGATTAGATTCAGTGAATGAATGAATGGATACATGAATGAATGCATCAATACTAGGTGTTCAATTGGGCTTTATAAAATAATGGAGTCATACTCTGCAGGACAAAAATTATTCATAACGTTATATTTATTCTGCGTTGTGCACTCTCAGATATATAGAGAGTACTTTTCCGTGCTGGGTGGTAACATTAAAGGCACATGTTTTATATATTTTTGTGTGTATCTCTATCAGAGGAAGTGCAGTACGTGTACCGTTAGGTAGAATGAGATGCATCCAAGCTTGAGAGTACACCACAGTTATATTTCCAGGATACAAATACAAAAGATGTACTCTCGATGGCACCCAGCCGGTTATCATGAACAGTACGCCTCAGTTGTTAAGGTGTGGGGCTACCGATCGAAACACCACCAAGCTGCCAAGGGTGGGCCCATGAGTAAGACCTTTAACCTTCAACTGCTAAAGATGTAAAATAATAGGATGAATGTAAGTCACTCTGGATAATGGTGTCTGCCATAAATGTACATGCACCAGAAAAGTACTGTTTCATCTGCCATCCTGGTTCTCTCTCTCTCTCTCTCTCTCTCTCTCTCTCTCACTCACACGCTCACTCATATATAGATATATCAGGGAATATATTAGGCTATTCGTTTACTGCAACAATTATGATTTAGCTTTGTTTTTAGATTTGGATTTAGCCAGTGGTTGCTGTAACATTTGCTCCCTTTGGGACTTTGTGCTTCCTCAAACTTGCTCGATGGAGTTGGGTTTCTGTGAGATCAATGTCATCAATGTCTCCAGCCACAGACACACTCCTCTCCTCCCATCCTCTGCCCGCGTTCGTCCATTTCCCTCAAGTGGCTTCGGGGAAGTGATAAAGGGGGTTAGTGTTAGATGGGGGCGGAAAGTTTGGGTTCTGCTCGCGTCGCGTCTGGCCAATAATGTGCAGAGAGCAGCAGTGAACATCATTTAAAAAGGAGACAGTCGGGCGCAGCGTTTCCTATTAAACCCCTAACAGTGTGTGTCTCCTTGTGTGTGTATGTGTGTCTGTTGCATCGGTATGAGCTCTGTACACACTCTCCAGCACATTTGATCATCTCTGATCAACACATTTGGTACTGGATATTCTCCGGAGAAGAAGGATTGATAACACCAACCGGTCCACACCGTCTGCCTCTCTTTTTCTTCGGATATCGCAACAAAACTGCACTCATTAACTCTCGGAGCTCGGACAGGTGAGCATTCTGCACACACGCGCGCGTACGCACACCCACACACAAACT